>OZ026530.1:70820775-70883275 GCA_964019695.1 Loripinus fragilis
AATTGCTTATTCCCTATAAAAACCCATATAACTTGTGATTTTCCAGGGGGTCCGGACCCCCTGTCTCCCCCTCTGGATCCGCACTTGTTCGATTCCCGGCTTCCCCAGTCTTTCGGATGAGACTTTAAGCCGTTGCCTGTCTTCTGAGACGCTTTAAAACTTACTTTACCGAAATATCGAAATCATAGATGTTTTGTATTGGGAATGGGGAGAATAATTTTTGATATCTTGGGTTTTATTTATTGGATTTCTGGAACGAGTTTTTTTAGGAAAGTTAATAGTTTAGTTATGGACGGTGCAGTGTCACAACATTGGAATGAGCTAAAGAATGGTTATAACCCCCAGGATATCTTGGAGGTTCTTGCTATCTGGGAGGGGAGAGGTGTGGTATTACTTTTCCTGTGGGAAAATGTGATAGAACACCTCTCTGCTGGTCAGATGGGCAAAATACAAAACAAAATAAGAATTCCTATAGCAAATAAATTATAATCTTGTTGTTTTCTGACTTACCACATAATAACAGCCCTTTTGAGTGGAATTGCGTGTCGCATGCTCCAGGGAGATACGACACACATTATCACTTAACAAAGATCCCTGAAGTAGGATTTTGCCTGTTGCCTGCTATGAGGAGCAGGAGCAGACACTTCCTACCAGCATTGATGCTTGCATCAATGCTACCATTTACTATTATGCATTATATGATGCTTCAAATGTTAACTGTAACGTGCATCACGTTTGACGGAGGGATGCATGTCATGCACTCTTAAGAGTGATGTCAGCATTCTTCCTGCAATACTGATGTTGACTTTAATGCTTATTATAAGCTCTATTAAAGCTCTATGCTTTTTAACTACAAGAACGCAACAGTACTATTATATAGGAAATTGTTTGTCACCTATACTATGGGGTAGTGACAACCTTTTTCTATCAGCAATGATGTTTACATTATTGCTAACATTCAATTGTTCATTTTTCAAAAGTTTATTTTTTATTCTTATATCATCACTTATAGTGTATCCACTGTCTCGTGTGCCTTTGATATATGGGAATTGCGAAGCCTGCATGCTGGGTGCATCATGATGCAACCAGTATCCAGATTTGCATACATGTATAAAATAAAGAAGTTTCTCTTACATTTCCATCATGAAGATAGCTACACAAAATATTAATTGGTTAGAGTGTAAGAAAAACAAATCGATTGAATTATTTAAACAAAACGATCTTGATATTCTTTGTCTGCAGGAAAAACATAAAGTTAATTCAGAAACCATAAATTTTATTGAAAAACAGAGTCCTTTAGTTTCATATCAACAAATTCTACAAAAGATGCAATAAGGAATTTTTGTGGAGTAACTATCCTTGTGGAGATTACATGGTTTTAAAATTAAAGAAGATGATATAAACTTTAAATCTCTGAAATAAAGAGTAATGCATATATCTATTGAGGCAGAGGAGACAGTGGGTATTGTAAATGTTTATGCTCCAGTAAAGAATGATGTAACTGAAAAATTAGGATTTTTTAAGGATTTAAAAAATTATTTATCTAAGATTAAAAAACAAAAATTTACAATTTTAGGGGATTTTAACTTTGTAGAATTTAAAGATGATAGAACATCAGGATTAACATATTATGAAGTAAAATAAAAGATTCCTTTAATTTTCAAGACTTTGGATTAATGGACACTTTTAAATCTATTCATAACAACAAATTTCCCTCTACAGAAAGATCACATCTCGCGCAGGCTCAATCATGGAAACATTTAAGTTGTAATCATATATGACCACAGTCTTGATCAGTCATGTATGTATTACCATGTATGAAACTTCTAGCACACTATACATGACTTAAATGATTTCCACACATCCGTGTCGGCTTCTACTACACCCTCATTGCGAGAATGGAGAGTGTGATTCTTTGCTCTCGTATCTGCATTAAATCACGAACGTAGGAATCCATTGGCTATTGTATGGCATTCTCTTAATTTTAATTCTCACATCACTCTTTAAACGCATAACGTGCATTGGGTTTTTTACCTGTTAAACTCCTCGAAGTCGAGAGAAAATCAAATATTTATCTTTCTTATTTAACCAGTGGTTGAACCTCAGAGCATTTTGAGTAGGTGCCATATGAAATGAAATTTTGTTACTGTTAAGTTTTATCTTAGAAAAAGTGCAGACTCCACTACAGAATCTCACTAGTTAAAATGTGAAATAAAATATTACTGTTTTTGCTTCTTATATCTTATATTTCCTTTTTAATAGTTTGTGCCATTCACAAATTAGAAATGAAAACATTCAGAACTTCAAAGTTTTGCCCGATGCTTCCTGACAGAGAAGAAATAGTCACAATCTGATTAAAACCCGATCTACGCTTACCATGTCCGCCGGTAGATCTGACACTGACCCGTGAGAGGTCATCTTCTCTGACGTCGGTTTTCCGGATTGTTCTATTTTTATATAAACCAATCGCTGCTCGCGTTTCATAACGCACTTCGAGACGCAATACACACAGCAAATATTGGCGGTTGACGTTCAGCAAAAAAATTACTGCTGGATCGATTGGATATTGAAAATTTAACAAGAAAAACTATAACATGGAATATCATGTTATACTGGGGCGTTTTAAGTGGCTCATTAACGTTTCACCCAGTTTAGAGGGCATTAGATATCCACGTAGTGTATATGTATTGTCTTTTGTTTGTTTTTTCTTGTTGTTGTTGTTGTTTTTGTATTCACTTGAGAAGCAATTTGGATGGTTTCTAACACATATAAGTAGGCTACATATTTAGATTTTTTTCTTGATTTAAAAATAGATTGATCCTTGAAGTTACTGCAAAAGCACTCAGACAACATATAATTTGCGTACAGAGGGGTTGAGGGTTGGTGCTCAAAAGAACGGTCTCAATGATGCGTTACTACTATTTTCGGTTAAAATGACGGCGTTTTGCCAGGCATATACATGACTGGGGGTGCTTGATAGATGGATACCGACAGTCAATATATTACAACACTAATAGCACACTATAAGCAAGTGACTAAATTAGTCTTAATCGCTCCCCTTGTTTAAGAAAAGATTTGTCTTTTTCTTCTGTTTAAAAAAGCAAATGTCCCGAGATAGTGATCATTCGTTTAGAAAACACTAAACTTTGCTACATATTAAAAGTATTAGCTGTGGACAGAAGATTTAAAAAAAAAAATCTCCATTATGCCATATGGAAGCTCGGACCCAGTATCCGAGATGGAAGTGATCATCAGTATTTGGTAAATTTGAACCCAAGAGGCAGTGCTTGCAGTATTTATGTATGGGACTACAAGCTGTGGGTATCATGGTTTCAGAGGAGAAGATTTTTAAGTGTCTCCCCATTAATGGAAGCTAATGACTCCTGTGGCATGGCTAGTTTAGACACCAGTAGCATGGATGTAGGACTGACTGTGTTTTCCCATTATAATTCTATGGGAGGTGTATATGCCAGAGATCGAATCCAATTAACCCAAAAACCACATTGGACCTTTGCCCTTCATTACCAGTAACCTGACGATGCGTTATATTTAATTTGACTAAAAATGGTCTTTTGAAAACATGAACGGAGGATGAGATAACGAAAGTTTGACCATTGGTATTCTTATTCCTCCCACTAATATTCGGCTTGGGTTAGCTAACAATATCGTTACTCAACTGCGCCCGCATTTAGAGTATTGCCCAGTTGATAGAAGGAGGCGAAGGTAGTGAGATCATTCCTAAATGCTCCCATCTACCAATTGTTTGATTGTTAGATCTACAAAATGGCGTAGAGTGAGGTTTTGCCAGTAACGACAACTGCACTTCTTTGAATAAGAAGGAATGAGAATGACTGTAGAAAATATTTCATGACCAATTTCAACTTTGGAATGGTGCTGGACTGGAAGAGCGAACCCCATGACAGCCTGGTTGCCAGTCAGCCTCACACACACACACGCACGCACGACTAGTATGCGAGACCCACATCGCTGATACGATAGTGTCAAAATCTTGTGTCAAATTAATTTTGTTTAAAAAAGTGGCTTATCGCGTCAAAATCTTGTGTCAAATTAATTTTGTTTAATAAAGTGGCTTATCGCACTCAAAATGTTGTACAGGAAAGGCTTTCGATCACATGTGAAACTTTGATGACCCAAATTAGAATGCCGCGGGGCTGATCTGACTCCAAATTGTTTGAAAGGGTTATCAGCAGATGACAATGTCATGTAAAGGTTTAACGAAAAGTTAAAATACATCAGTTCAACTTCAACTTGTCATAACCTCTAAAGTGTCAAACAGTTTGGGCCCCTATCAGGTCCGGACAGAATGTGGGGCCTGATCTGGGTCAAAACTGTTTGCAAATGTTATCAGCAGATGACATGTCAGATATTTTAATGCAAAAGGTAAAATACAATGGATTTGATCCAGAGTTGTCAGAACCTAAAGAGTTACCTAAAGAGTTCTGACGTGAAAAACAATTTGGATCCTGGTCGGGCCACTATGGTTGTTGTATACATATAGGGATACCCAGGTAGGTTCGAAATTGACAACTTTTTCTCAAATCTAACTTTTGTCACAGCATCCAGTCCATCCAAACATTGCATGCGCAGATCCAGAGGGGGGAGGGGCAAATGTTGGAGCCCCTCTGAAACCTTGAAAAAATATAATTTTCTTTGAAATAAACCATTGGCATTCTGTAAAATAAGTTCGGGACTAAAGAAATGTTGTCAGAGATTTTCTATGTCAGATGGACCTGGACACCCAGTAAATGCAATCTTAAGGACATATAATTAGCAGAATAAGGTGTGCTCGATTTAAAATGAACTCATATATGAATTACAATAAAAGAGATAGAAACTATCCCAATATTCTCATTCTCCGATGCATATCAATAGTAAGAGAATACTGCTAAAAATTAGCTAAAAATTAGCTTACATGGGATAAATGAAAAAAAAAAAAAACGAAGCCTTGTGGATTCGAACCTGCGACCATTTAAATGCAAAAGTATAGCTGTGCGACAGTTACCGTCGCAACCGATTGCGCCATGGTATGGTCATCTGTATGTCACTGTATTCGTAAAGGTATAATAATTTGTTATCGCTTATTCAGCATCTTTCTATTTATAGATCTATCCACGGTTACTTAATTTACCCAATATAACGCATATTCTATCAATCTGTCCGGTCACTGCATCACTATTTTTCACAAGTTATTTTTGTTATTTGATTACAATTTAGCTTCGAAACTTTAGTATACGGGAAATATATATATGACGAATTGACAGTGTCCGATATTAGTCACGTAAATCTCTCGCTTCGATTTAGCTGGTTTCCAGCATGCCTTGTATCTATATGGTAATAGGTACCAGCTAGGTCCAAGTTTTCTGAGCTGAGAAGAATTTTTTAACCACGCCCACCTTTGATTGACAGAATTTTAGAAATATATGGGGACTATATGTACTAATTTGAGCATTGCGTAGTCTGTGAATACTGTCTTTGAATTCGCATTTATATCTTTGTATTTATCAATAAGTTCGCCCCAGAAAAAAAAGTGACACTAATAATATATCTTTGATGGTATTGCTGCAAAAAAAGACTGCACAGCGATTTCCCTACCGTTTTAAGATGGAGAAATTCTTGTCGCATCAGCAGTGCTATCCCCAAAGAGAACCCGCAAAGTAATTTTTCCCAAAGAGAGCCCCTCAATCTATCTAGTCTTGTCCATTATTTCTCAAGGGAGATATTTATGCGGGCAAGGGTCAACCATTGTACCGGAAATATGTTGCATTTGTAACGCTTAAACTGTTTTTCAAGATGTTGCTTTTCAATCTTTATACTGTTTTCATTTGGATTTGCGCTCTATAGTCTACGGTATTTTTTTTTCTGCTTTAACACACAGACATGCATATCTACCGTGAACGAAATGAGACATTCTGTTTTTCCCACGGTGACTGTGTAATGCATCGTGTAACACAGCTTGGGAGCACTCTAAAATGATGTTGGTGTTGTTTATACCTGAACGATTCAGAATCTAGGCTGGATGGTGATCTGTCTGAACCCAGGACGGGGGGGGGGCACTCTGGTATACTTATATTACATGTCAAACAATGAGGCTCTGGCAGACTTACAAAAGTGGATGGTAGGGTGGTGCACTCTCTGATCCTGCAGCTTTCAGAGAGGTAGCAGCCTGTTGACAGGATAAAAGGGACAAATTTGGGAGGGGGTCAGGGTCAGGCCCTTTTAGTCTGATTATTCCATTCTTTTCTCTCTCCCTCTCTGGGAGGTCCCAACATGACTGAAATATTGTTGACTACCTTATGCACCATGGAGTCATTTGTATCCACTGCTACCCCACCTACGGGGAAGGATGGGATAATGACTTTTCACTTTTCAGAGCCTTGGTATAAGCCCCGCCTTGTGGGGACAAGCTGATGATAACAACCCTGCTATTAGATCCAGGGTTATGTTTCCCAATGTAATAATCCCCGCACTGCGGGGACAATCAAAAAGTAATTACCCTGCACTTCAGCCCACCTATTCCATGGCTATCCCCGTAGGTTGGGGGCCGTGGATACAAATGACTGGTGCATTAAGCCTTAATCAATGACAGGCTTACAAGTATTCCTACTTTGCCTTTTTTTTACCTCTTCCTAATTTTTTCCTACTCTATATTAAGAAAATTCCTACTAAAAATTACTATTCCTACATTTTTTGTCATAAAATGCCAAAAATGCCATATTCATAATTATTATACTTATATTCAGAATTTGCAGCATTTTAACCTAACAGTTTCTAGGGGCCTAGGCGCAGTAGAACACTAGCCTTATAAATTAGGAGACACATATTCAGTGGCTTCCAATCTTGTTATGGCTGTCAGCTGCCACATACACTTTTTTCTGCCACTGTGGGGTTACTTTTTAGAAAAAGATGCTAATTTAGAGGGAAAAGTCCTACTTTTTTATCATCAGATTCTGAGAGTAGCTTCTCACCCCCCTCATGGGGAGTAGAACCTATTTGGTCCATCAAAAGTATTCCTACTTTGCCTATTTTTTTCTTTTTACCTCTTCCTAATTTTTCCTACTCTTATTAAGAAAATTTCTACTATACACTTACTGTTCCTAAAATGCCATATTCATAATTATTATACTTGTAATTGAAATTCAGAATTTGCAGCATTTACTCTACAGTTTCTGGGGGCCTAGGTGAGGCTTGTATAGGGGTTTTAGGGATAAAGGATATTTGCCACTTTATTTCCAGGGATATAGGATGTTATCTATTTTACTTCCAGGGATATGGGATACTGTGTTCAATATTTTGGTTACTATCAGGGATATTGAATATTTAGGAAAATTAATTACGGGGATATTTGCCAGTTTATAAGGGATACTTGCCTGTTTACTTCAAGGGATATGGGATATTTTGTATTCAAGCCTCCTATGTGCAGTAGAACCTAGCCTTATAAATTAGGAGACTCTTATTTAGCGGCTCCCAATCTTGTTATGGCTGTCAGCTGCCACATACACATTTTTATGCTACTGGGGGTTACTTTTTAGAAAACAGATGCTCATTTAGAGGGAAAAGTCCTACTTTTTATCATCAGATTCTTTCTACTTTCCTTCTTTTTTTTCTTGAAATGATCCCCACATGTTCCTACTTTTTCATCAAAAGCCACATATCAAATCTGTTAAGACCAATGGATAAATTTTCAAACATTTTCTTTGTATATCTGATGCCTTATATTTTTTTTATAACCAGTAGATGCTAGGGCCGAGCCTATGTAGCAAGAAAATTGAGAGTACCCCGCTCCCTCCTAGGGACTAGTCATGTGGGTGCAATGAGTTGGTATGTGATTGTGGAGTTTTCGGATCATTTCCAGGCATACCTTTTTTTTCTTGCAGTCAGCTTAAATTTTTTTACACCATATACATACCATATTATACTCAAAGGTAGACATTAAATAATATTTATTCTACAATTTTGAATTTACAGGGAAATTTTCACCCAAATGAACTTTTTTGAAAGATATATTCTTAAATGCACTTTTAATAGGCCATCCTTAAAATATATTTGTTTGCCGCGCTCCTACCATCAATTTCAGTTTGGGTACATTGGTAGGTATTTTTTTTTAGAAATTTAGCATAATTTTATGACCTTCTTGCTATCACTTTAAGAGGTCTACAAACGCTGTAAATAAGGTAATAATGCATATAATAATAGTCTCTGTAACAGTTTCTTTAATTAAAATACAGCGTTTAATGATTTTAAGGAAGGGTTTGTTAACAGAATTAGAGAAAAACAAAAAATAAAAAAAAAGATTCTCAGAAAGACAATAACATTTTTAGGGTAGGGCCTGTTTTGGATGGGTAGGTAGGAGCACGGAAAACCAACATTTTTTTAAGGTCGGCCTGACATGAAAACAAAAAAACGCTAAAATTGACAGATATTAATTTGCGAGACAATAAATGTTGAAGTTTTCTTTAAACATTAAGAAATAATTTCTTCAAGAAAATACATCAGTTTGTAGTTGATGCCTTGGTAACTGCTCGGATGGGTCCGAGTAACTAGTACCAAATTTTAATTGTCACTCTTTGGGGTACTTCACTTGTCGTGATCATCTTTTGATGAAATCACAAAAAAACTTTTCTTACTTGACTGATATAGACAAGGAATTTTACAATTTAAAATACTTGGGGTCAGTAATTAAAAAAAGAAGCCCACTTCAACCCCCTGAAACTTTTCCATTCTTACAATTTTTTATCTAAAATATGTTATTTTGTTTGCTTGAATATCTACAGACATTAGAACATATGGAAAACATTTGAGAAAAAAAATGCAAGCTTATTTCTCACGAAAGAGGGGGGGGGGGGGCTATGTTTTCTTTACTGACCCTAAGTGTATGGAGGAGGGGGAGCAGGAGAAATTTTCTGTCAGCTTTGAAGAAATTTTCAGCTCGCAAGGGTGTAAACAATTATAAAGAGAAGTGGAAAGTTGTTGCTTCGAAAAAACAACATTGACTGTCAAAGTTTTATTCCCGATCTACTGCAATCCGAGCTGTAAAGGTCTGATTTCCTCTGTAAAGCGCAGCCTATAATTGTTTAGCTGCTTGATATTTTCCGCATCTTCTGAATTCAGTTCTACCTGATAAAATACAGAAACACTAACGATGCGAACGTTTGTTGTCTCTCACCGGCATTTTAAAGATGCCGCCATGTTTGTTTACGTATCGTCAAGATCGAATGGAAAACAACCGAAGGCGAACGAACATCGATTTTTCGCTTCCAGATTTTTGGAAGCTGCAACGTGATTGGTCAATTCAAAGGTCGCCAGAAGACGAACGTCTACGGGTGGGTGTCAGATCTAGCTGTGGCTAGATCGGGTTTTAATCAGATTGGAAATAGTCACATCTTACATCAACACAACTATAGATGTACCACGACCTCTGACCAATGACCTTTAGGTCTTTCTATTTCAAACGATTGATGCAGATTGCGTAAAATATGCCAGTCTGGATGGAACATATGTGTATGCCAAAGCTTTTATAATGAATGTAAATAAAGGCCTGGGACCCTTTTTCTAGAACAACATATCGATTTTGTAAATAGAGTCACGCTTCAAAGCTTTTGGTAGATCAGTACCCTTTGTCATCCTGATCAGAGAAAAGTTAATCCTTTGAAAATAAAAATCCCACACAGACAATCGGTATCAGGATAAAAAGAGCTCATTTCACACGTCAGGTTAAGCAAAAAGCTTACTGTCAAGGACATCAACTCCAACATGCTGCTCTAAAATACGCATCATTTCTTAAAAGTAGCGACTCTGAACAGTAATGATGTAGCTACACTGGAGCTCTGCACCACCTCCGGGCAAGTCTCTATCAAGAGTAATAGACCCAGCGCTGAATCTCCTTTCAAAACTTTGGTCTGGCCTCGGATCTCTACTCACTCCAACTGAGTTGTTGTACACACACGTCAATTCGGTACATAGCTGTCTTTCTGTAATCATCCGAAAGGCTCGACACAGGTTTGCAGGAACTCTTCCAACTTGTTTGCCTGGGAAAATAAAACAAAAATCACAAATCAGATCAAACTTTTTCTGGCACCAGGTTTATTATGCATGGTTCATTCTGAGTTTGTACAATTAAATACTTGTATCATGACCAATAAAACAATCACCTTTTAACTTATTAATTAGAAATTCATGTCAATTATAAGCTCCGCCCTTGACATTGTCTTGTGGAAATTATTGAACATCATAGATCAAAGGAAAGGCGGTAACGTCATGATACACGAGTAAGTTATTGTATGATTTATGCGTATGTACGGGAGGGTAATCCACGAGCTTTATCGAGTTGATTATCTCCCGCACATACGCACAATCATACAATAACTGCCTTATTGCACCAGCATGATGCATGGGCTCTTTGTGCATTATGAGATATTTGATGTAGAACATTGGAATATTACTCAAAGGTGCAATAATGTACATAAGGGGATACTCTTGATTGATATTAATTCAACCAATTCGAATGCATTTTTCCACTCATCGATTGGAACAGTTTATTTCTGTATTTACGGTTGATGGATGACAGTTAACATTTTTATTTAATTTTTCAAAGAACAGTCTGTTAGGATTCAGTGGAGACAATGATCAGACGCTACAGTTAACACGGCATTTTATCTGTACCTGCAGATTTTGGATATGTCCTTTTCATTTAAACGTAATAGTACCATAGTGAGCATTTATCTTACAAAAGACGAAATATACTAGCAGATTGACATTTGATATGACGAGTTGAATGAAGGGGCGACCTGGCTGATAGATCGACAGTGTTGACTTATCAACATTATTGACAGGACGAAATGTAAGATGTGTCGAGTGGGTTGATATGTCTATATGTTTGATTGGTATACATGAATGGATTTAGTATACTAATCTTCAGCAAATATCATTAAAGAACTGATTTTTTATTTTTTGTTTTGTTTGATTTGATTCTTTACGTCCCATCAACAAGATTTCAGTTATATAGGGACGGGTCTTCCTGGGTTGAACCAGTACTAAGCTTGGATAAATGTGTCTTGCTCAAGGACCACAACGAAGTGACGCCGGTAAGGCTCGAACCCGCAGCCCTTCGGTCTCAAGTCAAGCACTTAAGATCTACCACTGAGCCACTGCGCTCCCAACTGATTTTTTTTACATATCAATAGTTCCACGGCATTCGAAAACGCGCCTAACAATCGACAAACGCAAGTAAAATTTAAAGGTCGCTAGAAATAGTGATCACACAATTTTTTTTATCTACGTTCGGCGATAATATTAACGCTTTCGATTGCCGCCCACTTGGTGCACGGGTGGTAAACCTAGGAACTACCACGAAATTGTGTTAACGTAATTTTGTTCCCGAGCCACATCCGGGACACGTCATGGTAGTTTCCAGGCCGAAAATTGGATAAAGAAAGGTTGGTGTCACTTTTTTTTTGTTTTATTTTACAACTAAGAACAAACAATGGTGAAATCCGACAATGTGGTTCCGTGTAAATATGTCTCAGCGTCCCCTCTAGCCCAAAATTTTGTTTGAAAAGTTATTTTCTTTCTTTAGATTCGTGTTTCCCCACTGAGCATCTGACCAACTTTCCCCAAAGTTCGAAGGATTTTAGCCCATATCTGTCAAATTAAATGGAATTTGATATCATTTGACGATGGAAATGATAAAAAGACCCTGAATAAACATTCCTACACAGAAAAAAAATCTGAGCATTTACTCGTTATCGATTCATGCCCCGTTCGTCCTGTGTGGTAGTTTCCAGCTCATCGTGGTAGTTAAAATGCTATCGTGGTAGTTTCCAAGACTTTGTAGGATACGTTTCTGAAGTTTTACAAAACATTATAGTGGTTGTTTGTTTCGCATGATAACCCTCGAACTCGTCAATTAATTACCACGGTAAACAAATAGATCACATTTCAACACCATGAGGAAGCTAAGCTGAGAACTCGAGATTCAATGTGATGCTTGACAGGTGGAGATCATGCCCTGGACTGCCAAACAACAGCTCTGGAAATCTAAAGCAAAAGAAGGTCATCAGTCGCGCCGTGGTGGACCCAGCAACAGACAAAAAAAATGATCTAAAAAATTGCGTCATTGCTACGTTGTTCCATGTTCAGTCAACTTTAAGATAAAATGGCAGGCTAAGACTACTGGCCCAAAGTATTGTTAGTACTTGCGCTTCAGAAAAAAGGGAAATATCCTCGGGTTGGGACACGTTTTATATACATGCGAGTGTGACGATGAACGGGCATGTTATTTGATAATTAAAAAGCATGTTTATTCAAAAACAAAATATGTGAATATCCCTTCTTTTCATTTTTCTCGTCATTTCAATAGCCCACTAAAATTAAAATTCAGGCAGTTGACATTTGTTATCTGACAAAAGGTCTTTATATGAATAAGAGGGGTATTCAAGGTTTGGCCTGCACACCCTGTCTTTATAAAAATGACGTAGCCCCTGAATAGGGAACATCTGCTGATGCCAACTACTACTAAATTCCTACAAAGTCTTGGAAACTACCACGATAGCATTTTAACTACCACGATGAGCTGAAAACTACCACACAGGACGAACGGGGCATGAATTGTTTACGTACGAGTAAATGCTCAGATGTTTTTCTGTTTAGGAATGTTAATTCAGGGTCTTTTTATCATTTCCATCGTCAACTGATATCAAATTCCATTCAATTTGACAGATATGGGCTGAAATCCTTCGAACTTTGGGGAAAGTTGGTCCGATGCTCAGTGGGGAAACACGAATCTAAAGAAAGAAAATACTTTTTCAAAAAAAAAATTGGGCTAGAGGGGACGCTGAGACAAATTTACACGGAACCACATTGTCGGATTTTACCATTGTTTGTTCTAAGTTGTAAAATAAAACAAAAATGAAAGTGACATCAACCTTTCTTTATCCAATTTTCGGCCTGGAAACTACCACGACGTGTCCCGGATGTGGCTTGGGAACAAAATTACATTAACACAATTTCGTGGTAGTTCCTAGGTTTACCACCCGTGCGGTGGCTATACGTGGGAATATAAGAAACTATCATGAGTTAAGGGTAGGATAGAAAAATCCGTCCCGAGGATCACGGATTGGCATCTCGACGCTTGCAGAGTTATGACAAACAGTGATCACCAGGGGTAGACCGGTTCTCTCCCTTTAAAAGCTTGTCAGCATATTATGCGTAACGGAAGTAGAGCTTTATCAACGATGGGAACCAATCTACACCAGGGGTGGATTTTTCTATCTCATCCTCTTACGAAAAATGGATTCTTTTTCTTGCTCACTAGGCTACTGAATACCGCATTTTATGTTTAAAAGACTCCTAGAAGTTCCCGAATACGCTGAGGTGCCACATGTTATGATGACGTCACTTTAACATAACAATGACATCACTTGACAACCATATGCTTGAGTTCCAATACAACCAATGTTAGGCCTTCGCGTGACAGCCTGGGTAAGATGGGATGGTAAAGATTATAACAATCCAATCCACCAAGAGCGTCCAGGCTCGTGATACACTGTTTTTCTGCTACTTTTCCAAATTATTTGTCGCAACATAAGTCCAAAAACGTGAAAAAAATATTTTTTTGCTCGTTGGATTTACATTATTACTGAGTTCACAACTTGTGTTTTATCGGGTATTAAAATGGCTGGAAAACATAATATAGTTTGCATCCCGTTATCATGGTTATTGACTGGAAAGCACGATTCGAGCATTAGGTTTAGTTGCGAAATACAAAATAAAATCCCACTTGTCTCCTTGTGAAACTAGCGTCAAATTGCCATTATCGTAACATGGTACACGTTCGGTGACGTCATTAACGTTATATGACCTCAGTACGTAACGCTCGCCCTTGCTTAGTGCCTTTGAGATACTCAGGGGCAATATAGTTGCTCTTTGAATGTGAAAGAGAATATTTTACTCTGCCCATGCAGGAAAGCATCCACTTGCTTATGTTTTATTGGACTTATTAAACGAGTTATGGAAAAGAGATAAAATGCGAGTCTTGCTGTATCTCCTAAGAGCACGAATGTAAGATTTTATTTATCATAATGATGACATTACTTTGAAGTCTCATTTCTGACGTATAACGTTATAGTTTTGTCATTTTGTACGCAGCGTTGTCATGGAGGTCATAACGGTTTATGGATTTTAGTCCATGTCGTTATTTCACTCCCAGACGTAATATGATAAAAAATTCTTACATGAGCCTACAGCCTATCTTACATGGGCAAAGGTGAGAGAATACATCATGAGTGTGAGGGTAGGAAAGAAAAAAAAGCCTCGTGATGCTACTCGGCGATCCTCGGGGCGGATTTTTCTATCCTACCCTCACACGAATAATGGATTCTTTTTCTTGTTCACCACTGTATTTATTTATCTAAAAATAAGCTTCCAGAAGTCTTCGAATACGCTACGATGCAATTTCACATGATGACGTCACCTTAACATGACAATGACGTCCTGGGTAAGATAGCATGGGTAAGATAAGATTTTCTATCCCAGGGTATAATCTCTGATATCCTTATCCAGTGTGCAAGAAAATATTTTCTTTCCCAGGCTAAAATCTCAGATATACTTATCCGGTGTGCAAGAAAGTACCACAAAATTGAGCCACGACATGTGATTTCGAACAATGTGGTATTTTGACAACCGAGCCTGTGCATCTTCCTTTTAAGCGTAGAAACTCAAAAATCAAGCGATTAGCAAAGGCTCTGATCAGACTGTGCATATGCACAGGCTGGTCTGAGCCTTTGCCGGTTGCACATACCACATTGTTGGAAATCTCGTGTCGCTGCTCATATATCAACGTAAGACTTGGACTATACGGTTAAGCACGAGGCCCTCTACGGGGATTCGGAAACTGAGGAAATAGATTTTATTTTAGGGGAACGAGTGAACTGAGGAACAAAGACGATGGTATAGAGTAGAATACTTAGCGTAATTTTAGAACAAGGGAACACACCAATTTATTTTAGGGAAATGTATCTCCTAAGAGGGTCTCGATTAAGGGCGAACCCAGAAGGGGTTTGGGCACAAGGTATGGAGGCAACCCCCTGAAAATCACAAGTCCTATAGTAATAAGCTTTAGGAATCCCGACCCTTATAAAAAATAAGACCCCGCCAAACTCTCCCCATAAAATGAGTTTCCTTTGGAGTAACAATAACCCCCCTTTGTTAAATAAGAGGAGGAATAAAAAAAAAGTTGCCAGGATAGTTCTTGTCAGTTGGGCTTGGACCCACATCCCACCCCCTGACAAAAATATCTGGACCCGCCCTTGTCGCACAATGTTTTAAACATTGTTAGGCGTTCTACGGTGGATTTATTGAATATTTGAGTTCTTCGCAAAGCAGTACACCAATAAATGGCCTAAAATGAGGTCAAACTATTACCTGCAATGTCAGCAACTGTCTGTGGCATTGGATGGCGTTGGCTTCTGGGGCGCGTTTCTTCTTGATGAAGATATGGAGGTATGTGGAGTAGAGTTGACATCACAACCTTCATTGCAAACGGGTCATAACGATTGTCGTTCTCCGGTTCTAAAAGCATCGTAACTTCTGGATGTGGTCGTATCTTAAAATGATGGTAACCTTTCACATTCCAATCGACTCTTACTGTTCTCATGCTTGGACGACGATACAAGTACCATGCGTACACAAACTTAAAATGATGGATATTTATAAAGGTTGTCACGGATATCCGTGACGGTTATAAAGTACAAAAAAATAATTGCTCCCTAATGAGATATATTTAGCGTTTTTTTAAGTCACGGAAAACCGCTACCTTCCAAAAATTTCAATGTCACGGAAATCCGCGACAAAGGCTAGCCGCGGAATTCCGTGTGATCCCTACTTGAACTTAGACATAAATACGCTTACACCACCTTTGATGTAACTCAAACAGTTTTCAGTCATTTATATTCAAACCTTGCATACTCATTCCTGACATATTGAAGATGTGCACCTCCTAGCCTAATTTTGTGCAGTTTTGATATATATTTTCTCAAATTGTTTTTGGCGTTGAACATTTTTTTTCACGCCCACAACACGTGGCACCTAGACATTTTTTAAGTTGGGATGCCTTCTTTGTATAATACAATCTGTGACGACAATAGCTTCCATTCCTCTGTATACAAAGTAATAAGGGTGCAAAGATCAGGAATCGAAACAATCCAGTACCACACCTGACCCAGGATACCAATGCATACCCATGCAAATCTCATCCAAATTCCTTGGCCGGTGTGCGTGTGTGTGTATGTGGTGGGGTCAATTAATTAACATATAGCTCTGTCAATATACAACCAGTATGTTGGCGGCGCACGCCGAGGGCAGAGTTTGATCTTGTATTTTTGGAAAAAGCTAATTTTGAAGAAAATATGTAGGTGACAAAAATCAATCAGAAAATACCGTAGTAAAAAACCTTTTTACCAGAAACTAACCTGCAGCATATATTCATTGGCAGTGGAATTAACCTTAACCATCTAACGTCGTTCATGTAAATGTATTTTGACTCTGGAAGTAGTGAATGAAAGAATCGTTTTCTTGCTAGACCTATGCAATCGCTTTATACGTCAAGTAGAAATATCATTCATCGTTTGTTAGCACAATGCCAAGATAATAAAAATGATACGCTGAATTAAAAGTAGAACACTAAGCATTCATTTCGTGGGTGTTTTTAACAACACATAAGATTTTGGTATTTATCGCATTTTCGAGCAATGAAGGCTGATGCACATGCACCAGAGCCTTTGCTGCTCATATACAGAAAGTATGAATGTAGCTGGAGGCTGAGAACAAATATTCATGAGACGTCTAGCCCCGCTGGATACGTCCGCCTGGGCGTTTACTAATACTTTTGCATGTTTTGGGCATATGCACTGGTCAAATTATACAGTTTTGTCTTAAGTAGTATTTAACAACAAGAAAAGCAGCAAAGCTGCGGGAATTTTAAGTCTTTTCTCATTGTACACCTACAGTTCTCCATGTAGTAGCTGAAATTTCACATGGTAAGGACAGCGTGTTCTTTCAACTTATACCTAAAGAGCTTGAATTTGATCCTTAAATCACCCCTATAGCCTCAAAACCAAAATCTCACAATGTCATTACGTAATGACATTATGAGAATTTCGGTTTTAAGGCTTATATTGGATATAAGGATAGAACTTCAAGCTCCTGTGCTTATACTGCCACCTTGGATTTGTGAAACGGTCCTACAGCCCTGTCAGCTTATATTGCAGTTGGCAGTAGTGGTAGTGGTCGTCGTCGTGGTGGTAGTGGTGGTGGTCATCGCCGCCGACACAGAGTAGTAGTTGCACTCGTAAGTTAGTTATTTAGTTGTAGTAGTAGTAGTACTGAGTTACTCATATGAATGGGGCGTACAACGGCAATTGTTTTGGCCCGCCCCCTGGGAAGTGGTCAACAGGTCATATTTCATTTAATTTCAATTACAAAAACAATTTCAAAGATTTTTATACCAAATTTTGTGTGTGTTCTCACAAATGAAAGAAACAAAACATATCAGACAGGATTTTTATTCTGTTGCCTGGGTCATGCCCTAGGGGTGGGACTTGGGGGTGCTTAGGGTTCAAGAATCAAATTCTGTCCCGCCGTCTGTCCGTTATGATATCTCCTCCTAAACCATTAGACCAAATTCAACCAAATGAAGTGTGTGAGTTACTCACATGCATGGGGCGTGCAACAGCAAAAGTAAATTTGGCCCTGCCCACTGGGGCCCTGTGGAGGGGTCAAAAGGTCAAATAACTTCAATACCAGTCAATTTCAAAGATTTTTATACCATATTTTGTGTGTGTTCTCACAAATGAAAGATACAAAACATATCAGATGGGATTTTCTTTGTCACCTCGGTCATTCCCTAGGGGCGGTACTATGGGGTGCTTAGGAATCAAAAAATAAATTCCATCTCTCACCGTTATGCTATCTCGTCATAAACCATTGGAAAAAATTCAACCAAATTTGGGGTGTGAGTTACTAACATGCATTGGGCGTGCAACAGCAAAAAATGACCCCGCTCCCTGGGGAGGGGTTAACAGGTCTAATATCATTTAATTTCAATTACAAGGTCAATTTCAAAGTTTTTATACCAAATTTTGGTGTGTGTTCTCACAAATGAAAGATACAAAACATATCAGACGGATTTTCTTTCTGTCACCTGGGTCATGCCCTAGGGGTGTAACTAGGGGGTGCTTAGGGGGGCAAAAATTAAATTCCGTCTCTTACCATTATGCTACCTCCTGCTAAACCAATACCAAATTTGATGTGTGAGTTACTCATATTAATGGGGTGGCAACAGCAAAATAAATTTGGCCCCGCCCCCTAGGGCCCAGTGGAGGGGTCAATGGCTCAAATATCATTAACTTAAATAACAAAGTCGATTTCAAAGATTTTTATACCAAACTTTTTTGTATTCTTACAAATAAGATATGAATATATTGAAAGGGATTTTTGCTCTGACGCCTTGGTCATGCCCCAGGGGTGGGACTTGGGTGTGCCGGGTGTGCCCAGGGGTCAAAATTTTCTTTTATGAACATGGTCATGTGGCATATCAAATTGAAGGGGACAATGAGTAGAACAGAATGGCAGTAAATTTTTCACCCTAGGGACAAACCGGTAACCTTGGGGGAGGTCATAAGATCAAATATCACTTAATTTAACTTACAGAGTCAATTTCAAAAAATTTTATCGCAAACTTTGTTTTTGTTCTCACAAATTAAAGACATAAAACATGTCTAAAGGAATTTTCATTCTGTTGCCTGGATAATGCCTCAGTGGTCTGATTTGGGGGTGCTGGTGGTAAAAAACTTGAGTGTGAGGATTTGCAATGGCGCCCTATCGGCTGCACATTCTAGTAATGTTAATTTCTAATTGCTAAAAAAAGATATGATATTGCATTATCTTAGCAGCCTATACGGAAGAACTCCATATCAATAATTACTCGTCCCAACGTATAAGCCTGAAGTTCTTTAACTTTCTAGAATAGTCCCATGACACTTTAATATGTCAGATTATCATAATCTCATTGATCAAAGTTTATTGTCAATTTCTAATTACTTCAATTGATGAAAAAAAAAACTGGCGATATTGCAGTTATCTCAGCAGCTTATATGAAAGGACTGAATATCAATTATAACTCGTCCCAACATATAAGTCTGAAATGATAACTTGCTAGATCTCCTCTTCTCATAATTGGCACAAAATAGACCTATGACACTATTTTCAGATATTCAGCTTATAATCTCATTTCTGATACAAATCCCTACTTTACTCATGCTTTACTGTAAGCTATACTTTTGAAATCATTAATAATATTCCAAATGCATATTTCCTATATTACCGGTAATTGAAATAATCCTCCATCAAAATAATCTATGTGCTTAACAAAGACAATATTCCTCCTCCATTGATATACTCTATTGATTCATCCTCCATTACTCTTTGAAATAATCCTCCTATGTAATCACAAAATATCCATCCTCCATTGAAATAACACTCCATTAAAATAAGCTTAAATGAAATATTTTTCATTTCATCTTTTATAACCCTAAATTAGTATATCTATTGAAATAATTCTGAACTTAAATTATTTCAAATGAGTACTATAATTTCATATATTGAATAATCAATAAAATAAAATAATCTCCTATGTACTCACACAATATCCTTTCTCCATTGAAATAATACTCCATCGAATTATACTCTATTACTCCTTGAAAAAATACTCATTATGTACTCACACAATATCATACCTTTGTTGAAATAATCTTCAATGGATCAATCCTCCATTACTCTTTGAAATAATACTCAATTGAAATATTCCAAATGAGTATCCATTGAAATATTCCAAATGAGTATAATTTCTATGCAATCAATAATGTCCATACTCCTTGAAATAATCACCCATTGAAATAATCTCCTATGTACATTTGCTCATGCAATGTCTTTCCTCCATTGAAATAATACTCAATTGATCCATCCACCATTACTCCTTGAAATAATTCTCCATTGTTACCAAATAATATCCATCACACAATGATCCATTCCCCATTACTCCTTGAAATAATACTCCATTGAAATACCCTAAATGAGTATAATTTCTACGAAATCAATAAATGTCCATCCTCCTTGAAATAATCATTCATTGTAATAATCTCATATGTACTCACACAATATCCTTCCTCCATGAAAATATTATTGTTCCATCCAACATAACTTCCTTGAAATAATTCTCTACTGAAATATTCCAAATGTATATTTTCTATGTAATCAAATAATATCCATCCTCCTTGAAATAATCCCCCATTGAAACTATCTCCTACATGTATGTACTCACAACATATTATTCCTCTAATTATACTGCAATGAAGATGAAATATTCTTAATGTGCATATTTTCTGAGTAATCAACAATGTCCATCTTCCTTGAAATAAGCCACCATGAAATCATCTAATTCTATATATCACACAGTAGCCATCCTCATTGAAATAATCATCCTTATGTACTCACACAATATCCTTTCTCAATTGAAATTATACTCATGACTTTAATATTTTTATATTATTTGTTGTGTGTGTGTGTGTGTGTGTGTGTGTGTGTGTGTGTGTGTGTGTGTGTGTGTGTGTGTGTGTGTGTGTGTGTGTGTGTTGGGGGGAGGGCCAGGTTTTTCATCTCAGCATCTTGGGAACATTACCATGCAGACCCAGAGATTTGCAATTATACAAAGTTAGGAAAAAGTAAGTGCTGTAGGCATGCATCATACCCTGCCTCAAATATTTTCAAAACAAAGACAAATTAATCCACAAATCAAGGACCATAACTTAGTTGAAGATGTATGAAAATTTAAATGCACTTGTCTCTACCTAGTTCTTATTTTTATACAAAATTTCATCATATTTTCAAATCAAGGACCATAATTCTGTAGTTATTTAAATAAATCCTTCCCAAAATCAACTGTCATGCAAAGTTTGAAGAAAACTGATCAAATAATGCTCAGGATAGATCACCGAAACCAATGTTCAACATACATTTTGTAAATAAAGGGCAAACACTCTGTGCTTATTTGGTTAAATTACCCATTTAAGATCCCAAACCACTCCTCCCCAATATCAACTCATATACAAAGTTTGAAGAAATAGGACATAAATTGTTCAATATAGTGCATGGAAACAAATTTTCAACACAAATCAATGGCAATGACACTGTGTATAGTCAACAAAATTTACCCGTCTATAATCCTAAACCACTCTTTCCCAAATTATCAACTATAAAACAAATTTTTGAAGAAAATTGGTCAGAAAATGCTCAAGATAGAGAAAGGGCTCGAAAATACACTCGTCCACTTGTATTTACGAGTGCCTCAGGCTGCAGGGCAAGTGAAAAATTTTGATATTTCTAGTGCAAATTATTGTTCTCCATATATGCCAAATCTTTGAACGGTGGTATAACATGATACCCCATACTTTTTAAAGTGGCGGGTAGTGTTGATCCGATGATCGATTATAATCGAAAATCGTTCATCTACTTGCAACCAATCGATGATTGAATGGAATTATGGGAATCGATTATAATCGGAAAAAATCTTCAGGCAAAAGAATTTCATTTTTATTTAACCCCAAATGCAAAATTTTATTCAACTTTAGTTATAAAATAACATGACTAACATTTGCATATACACCAGCAACAATATAACTACAGACTGAGATGCTTGTACTTAAATGGTAAATTCAAGTCTCTGTCTATGATGCTGTTGGACTGAAAGAGAATTACGTTGTAGACCTTGATGAGATCTATTTAAGAAGTGCTTGAAAAGCCCTGCCAGTAACACAGCTTACTTAACCCTTAGATCTTCTCATTGCCGAAGTACCTGCCGTCCAGCCCACATGACACCAAACTTTCTATTTTTTGCTTGGCGAAAACTTGCTGTGATTTTAAACAGTGCAGTATACCACATAGCAATGACGACGTGCAAATCAACACGGCTCGAATCTATACAAAATTTTGTGTGTTGCTCACATCTGTGAAGCCGCCTTAGAACTGATTTTTCACGACACTTCGTTCACAAATACCTGATTATTCTCAGTCCGTGCATGACGACTGAGTAATAATATACTGCACAACCTTTGTTAATGCTAGTACCGACTAGACATATATTCTGCTCTATTCGATGAAACGAGCAGAATGTTATTCAAGTCTCTGTCTATGATGCTGTTGGACTGAAAGAGAATTACGGTTGTGGAAGTCACCCGATCATGTTGTCATCTGTCTATATTGAAACACAGCCCTATACTGAAATACACAGGTCTGTTTGTAATTACAGAAGCAAATAATAAGGCCTCTATGGTTACTGACTGGCAATAAAATGCATTTAATACTGTCAACCGATTATAATCGATAATCATTCATTTGTTTTAAACCGATGATCGATTATGAAAAGCCAACTGATTCCCATCACTAGTGGCAGGGTATAATTACACAGTTTAATAACAATTATTTACTTTAATGAGGTAGACATGAGGATTAATCTACCTGAAAAGTGATAATTAATAATTCAGTGAGACCGCATTTTGGCTACTGTGCAATGTTCCAGGCTGTGCTATGTTAGGGGGCTCGCCTGTACTCATGGTACCATTACACTATCATTGCCTTTCATGATATACATGGAATAACTAAATGATCTTAAATCTAATTGACACTATTCTAACCATTATCGGTCGTTAACTACTGATGACTATTGCATATTGAGTCAGTTGATCAGTGACCGGGAATGAATTTTTTTCTATGCGACAATGCCCTTCATAATCCAAAATCAATGTGACATTTTGAAAACCAATGTGACAATTTCAAACTCTAATGTGACATATCCCAAAATTACTAGAATTTGCACACAATTATAGTTCAAGTGACTTTATGTAAGTCTATAGACTAGTTTTAAACAAACAATAAAAATTAAAAATTAAGACAACTATCAACTTGTCAAGTAGTCAATGTAGGACTAAGTTTAGTTTTTTAGCCTTATGACCCGACTGCTCCGAAGACGATGGTGACAAATTCTCATCTGACGTAGATGGCAAACTTTGTTCAGACGACGACACTCGGTCTACAATTTGCGTGGAGTCAGATTCTGTGACATTCGTGACAGGTTGTTTATCAGACTCGGGGCCGGGCAATGTTTGAGATGAAACTGGGTTAAATGGCTTATCTTGAGTGGATGATTTAAATAAGTTACTGATTAGGCCCTGATTATCCGGTCTTTTCAATTTTTTTTCAGATTTCATGGTCAAAACAAAAGTAAATAACTCTTGATCCGCGATCGTAACAGCGCAGACGATGTTTACTATTTGCAGCGTTTGCACAGACCAATGACGTCATTAAAACATGTGTAGTTACTCGGGCGCTTTAGGTGTTAGTACACAATTACAGTCTTCCGGTTTGGTAGCCCACGAAAATAGTACCTTTAGAAATTTAGCACTTGCCGTTTCTGGGCCCTTTATGGCGTAAATGGGTGCTTTATTTGACTTTAAACGTACATGTGATTCAACATTGGTCTATATTTGTCAGGCTGATGCAGAAAAATGCATCTTTGTGTGGACTATTTTGTCACAGACTCCCCGGCGCACTCCCCAGGTAACGTCTGACGTGGGTCGGATTTCAGCCCGGATTTTTTGACTGTTCCCCAAAGAACGGAGAATGCTGAGAAAACGAGATTATCAAGGTAGGTTGTCTTTTCACTTTTTTGATAGGTGAATGACAGATCTTGCCACTCACAGACAGAAAAAGGTCCAAGCAATGTCCTGGAAAAAATTGCAGATGCTCGAATTCTGCCATTTTACATGGAGTTGAATGGGACAGATTAATTGTGCACCGAACCCTATAAGAGAGAAGGTGAAAAAAACGAAAATCTTTGTTAAACAGTCATTTTTCAATGAATTAAGATGAAATTTCGCACACAGATCAGGAATCAAAATAGAAATAATTTGAAAGTATTTTTGGAAGAAATTTAAATTTAAATTTTAAAATTTTATTGAATTTTAGTTTAAATTTTAAATTTTTCTTAAAATCATTTTTAAAGCCTGGTTCTCTCGAGGAAAGACTCAAATTGCATTATATACCAGAAAATGCAATTAAATGGCCATACACAAACAGTTTTGACCAGGATTTGACTAATCAATCCGAGCAGGCTGACCGTGATACTCCGTTTTTGCAGACTGGCTAGCACTGCTGTGCAAGTTAATTTTTGTGATTGTATTCCCTTTTCTACTGAAATGTGCTATGAGTGCTTACTCACTTTAACTGTACCAGTATGGTGACTTAGCATATGGGTATTTATTAAAACACTCTTAGGATACTTACACTCATTAGAACCGCCTCATAGAGATGGCACTTAAAGGCATAATGATGAGGATCCGCAGGGACTGGTCGGGACCATTCCCCCAAGCAAGTTCCCTGGCCTCATTGCTTAGACCAATAAAATTCAATTGTATCTGGCTGTTCAACTCACCGGGTCGGGACTGTACTAATTTGAACACAAACTAAAACTTTTTCAGCTAAACAAATCAACTGCAGCCCCCCCCCCCCCCAGCTTCACCGAGATCAAATTTTGTTCTTATTTCGACCACGCAAGCAGTAGTATTGTTTGGTATTCATTAGAGTCGCCTCACACTCAAAATTGTTTATGGAGCTACTCATTAGAACCGCCTCGCATAGATAATGATATAACACAGTTATTAAAGCTCATTTAGTTACCTAACCCCCTCTGAAGCACTTTCACACAGATACACGTATTGTGTGCTTAAGCGGGTTGTGATATTTCTCGTTCGACGAGGCCGTTCTAATGAGTAATCTTTACTTACAGTCTTTTCAGAAATTTCAAATTTGGGATATAGTTTCATCAAAAAAAGAGGATGAGCAATTTCCATTATGATATGGGCATTAAATCTAGACCTAGGTCTCAAATCTTTCCCACTCTGGCCATTTTGGTAGCATGTAAATTACGGAATATTTCACATTCAGAACTAGCAGTGTAGATCATGATTAGAATGAAATGATGTGTTTCGTCCAGCATCAGGCACTCATCAGTGAAGCTGCTCTACTTCAGACACAAAGTAAGTGGTATAAATTGCTGTTTTCAGCATGCTTGGGTGCAACGTAGCTTGGTTTTGGGGGCAAATTTGAATGTGATTCAAAACTGTTCGCGATTTTGCTTAAAATCACTTTAAAATTTGATTTTTTAGCATCAGTTTTTAAATTTTGTAACTAAAGTTTATGTGAGATTATCCTTTAATGACTCTTACAGATGCCTAAACTTTCTTTTTTGCTTTTGGGTCATTGAGATTCGTTGAAATAATTGAAACTATGAACTTTTTCATCAGACTAGTTTGAATAATTGAACTTTTGCATGTGTCAGCTTGTGAGGGGGGTCACATATGAAATCCTGGATTTGTATCGCTTTTTGGTGACTGAGTTAGTCTTTTTGGACGATTATTTGCTTAACTACATGAGTTTGATATGTCAAAGAGACAAAATTTAAAAATTCGAAAATTTGCAGATTCTTGAAGGTGTTAGTACACAATTACAGTCTTCCGGTTTGGTAGCCCACGAAAATAGTACCTTTAGAAATTTAGCACTTGCCGTTTCTGGGCCCTTTAGGGCGTAAATGGGTGCTTTATTCGACTTTAAATGTACATGTGATTCAACATTGGTCTATATTTGTCAGGCTGATGCAGAAAAATGCATCTTTGTGTGGACTATTTTGTCACAGACTCCCCGGCGCACTCCCCAGGTAACGTCTGACGTGGGTCGGATTTCAGCCCGGATTTTTTGACTGTTCCCCAAAGAACGGAGAATGCTGAGAAAACGAGATTATCAAGGTAGGTTGTCTTTTCACTTTTTTGATAGGTGAATGACAGATCTTGCCACTCACAGACAGAAAAAGGTCCAAGCAATGTCCTGGAAAAAATTGCAGATGCTCGAATTCTGCCATTTTACATGGAGTTGAATGGGACAGATTAATTGTGCACCGAACCCTATAAGAGAGAAGGTGAAAAAAACGAAAATCTTTGTTAAACAGTCATTTTTCAATGAATTAAGATGAAATTTCGCACACAGATCAGGAATCAAAATAGAAATAATTTGAAAGTATTTTTGGAAGAAATTTAAATTTAAATTTTAAAATTTTATTGAATTTTAGTTTAAATTTTAAATTTTTCTTAAAATCATTTTTAAAGCCTGGTTCTCTCGAGGAAAGACTCAAATTGCATTATATACCAGAAAATGCAATTAAATGGCCATACACAAACAGTTTTGACCAGGATTTGACTAATCAATCCGAGCAGGCTGACCGTGATACTCCGTTTTTGCAGACTGGCTAGCACTGCTGTGCAAGTTAATTTTTGTGATTGTATTCCCTTTTCTACTGAAATGTGCTATGAGTGCTTACTCACTTTAACTGTACCAGTATGGTGACTTAGCATATGGGTATTTATTAAAACACTCTTAGGATACTTACACTCATTAGAACCGCCTCATAGAGATGGCACTTAAAGGCATAATGATGAGGATCCGCAGGGACTGGTCGGGACCATTCCCCCAAGCAAGTTCCCTGGCCTCATTGCTTAGACCAATAAAATTCAATTGTATCTGGCTGTTCAACTCACCGGGTCGGGACTGTACTAATTTGAACACAAACTAAAACTTTTTCAGCTAAACAAATCAACTGCAGCCCCCCCACCCCCCCCCCCCCAGCTTCACCGAGATCAAATTTTGTTCTTATTTCGACCACGCAAGCAGTAGTATTGTTTGGTATTCATTAGAGTCGCCTCACACTCAAAATTGTTTATGGAGCTACTCATTAGAACCGCCTCGCATAGATAATGATATAACACAGTTATTAAAGCTCATTTAGTTACCTAACCCCCTCTGAAGCACTTTCACACAGATACACGTATTGTGTGCTTAAGCGGGTTGTGATATTTCTCGTTCGACGAGGCCGTTCTAATGAGTAATCTTTACTTACAGTCTTTTCAGAAATTTCAAATTTGGGATATAGTTTCATCAAAAAAAGAGGATGAGCAATTTCCATTATGATATGGGCATTAAATCTAGACCTAGGTCTCAAATCTTTCCCACTCTGGCCATTTTGGTAGCATGTAAATTACGGAATATTTCACATTCAGAACTAGCAGTGTAGATCATGATTAGAATGAAATGATGTGTTTCGTCCAGCATCAGGCACTCATCAGTGAAGCTGCTCTACTTCAGACACAAAGTAAGTGGTATAAATTGCTGTTTTCAGCATGCTTGGGTGCAACGTAGCTTGGTTTTGGGGGCAAATTTGAATGTGATTCAAAACTGTTCGCGATTTTGCTTAAAATCACTTTAAAATTTGATTTTTTAGCATCAGTTTTTAAATTTTGTAACTAAAGTTTATGTGAGATTATCCTTTAATGACTCTTACAGATGCCTAAACTTTCTTTTTTGCTTTTGGGTCATTGAGATTCGTTGAAATAATTGAAACTATGAACTTTTTCATCAGACTAGTTTGAATAATTGAACTTTTGCATGTGTCAGCTTGTGAGGGGGGTCACATATGAAATCCTGGATTTGTATCGCTTTTTGGTGACTGTGTTAGTCTTTTTGGACGATTATTTGCTTAACTACATGAGTTTGATATGTCAAAGAGACAAAATTTAAAAATTCGAAAATTTGCAGATTCTTGATATAAGAGAGAAGGTGAAAAAAACGAAAATCTTTGTTAAACAGTCATTTTTCAATGAATTAAGATGAAATTTCGCACACAGATCAGGAATCAAAATAGAAATAATTTGAAAGTATTTTTGGAAGAAATTTAAATTTAAATTTTAAAATTTTATTGAATTTTAGTTTAAATTTTAAATTTTTCTTAAAATCATTTTTAAAGCCTGGTTCTCTCGAGGAAAGACTCAAATTGCATTATATACCAGAAAATGCAATTAAATGGCCATACACAAACAGTTTTGACCAGGATTTGACTGATCAATCCGAGCAGGCTGACCGTGATACTCCGTTTTTGCAGACTGGCTAGCACTGCTGTGCAAGTTAATTTTTGTGATTGTATTCCCTTTTCTACTGAAATGTGCTATGAGTGCTTACTCACTTTAACTGTACCAGTATGGTGACTTAGCATATGGGTATTTATTAAAACACTCTTAGGATACTTACACTCATTAGAACCGCCTCATAGAGATGGCACTTAAAGGCATAATGATGAGGATCCGCAGGGACTGGTCGGGACCATTCCCCCAAGCAAGTTCCCTGGCCTCATTGCTTAGACCAATAAAATTCAATTGTATCTGGCTGTTCAACTCACCGGGTCGGGACTGTACTAATTTGAACACAAACTAAAACTTTTTCAGCTAAACAAATCAACTGCAGCCCCCCCCCCCCCCCAGCTTCACCGAGATCAAATTTTGTTCTTATTTCGACCACGCAAGCAGTAGTATTGTTTGGTATTCATTAGAGTCGCCTCACACTCAAAATTGTTTATGGAGCTACTCATTAGAACCGCCTCGCATAGATAATGATATAACACAGTTATTAAAGCTCATTTAGTTACCTAACCCCCTCTGAAGCACTTTCACACAGATACACGTATTGTGTGCTTAAGCGGGTTGTGATATTTCTCGTTCGACGAGGCCGTTCTAATGAGTAATCTTTACTTACAGTCTTTTCAGAAATTTCAAATTTGGGATATAGTTTCATCAAAAAAAGAGGATGAGCAATTTCCATTATGATATGGGCATTAAATCTAGACCTAGGTCTCAAATCTTTCCCACTCTGGCCATTTTGGTAGCATGTAAATTACGGAATATTTCACATTCAGAACTAGCAGTGTAGATCATGATTAGAATGAAATGATGTGTTTCGTCCAGCATCAGGCACTCATCAGTGAAGCTGCTCTACTTCAGACACAAAGTAAGTGGTATAAATTGCTGTTTTCAGCATGCTTGGGTGCAACGTAGCTTGGTTTTGGGGGCAAATTTGAATGTGATTCAAAACTGTTCGCGATTTTGCTTAAAATCACTTTAAAATTTGATTTTTTAGCATCAGTTTTTAAATTTTGTAACTAAAGTTTATGTGAGATTATCCTTTAATGACTCTTACAGATGCCTAAACTTTCTTTTTTGCTTTTGGGTCATTGAGATTCGTTGAAATAATTGAAACTATGAACTTTTTCATCAGACTAGTTTGAATAATTGAACTTTTGCATGTGTCAGCTTGTGAGGGGGGTCACATATGAAATCCTGGATTTGTATCGCTTTTTGGTGACTGTGTTAGTCTTTTTGGACGATTATTTGCTTAACTACATGAGTTTGATATGTCAAAGAGACAAAATTTAAAAATTCGAAAATTTGCAGATTCTTGAAGGTGTTAGTACACAATTACAGTCTTCCGGTTTGGTAGCCCACGAAAATAGTACCTTTAGAAATTTAGCACTTGCCGTTTCTGGGCCCTTTAGGGCGTAAATGGGTGCTTTATTCGACTTTAAATGTACATGTGATTCAACATTGGTCTATATTTGTCAGGCTGATGCAGAAAAATGCATCTTTGTGTGGACTATTTTGTCACAGACTCCCCGGCGCACTCCCCAGGTAACGTCTGACGTGGGTCGGATTTCAGCCCGGATTTTTTGACTGTTCCCCAAAGAACGGAGAATGCTGAGAAAACGAGATTATCAAGGTAGGTTGTCTTTTCACTTTTTTGATAGGTGAATGACAGATCTTGCCACTCACAGACAGAAAAAGGTCCAAGCAATGTCCTGGAAAAAATTGCAGATGCTCGAATTCTGCCATTTTACATGGAGTTGAATGGGACAGATTAATTGTGCACCGAACCCTATAAGAGAGAAGGTGAAAAAAACGAAAATCTTTGTTAAACAGTCATTTTTCAATGAATTAAGATGAAATTTCGCACACAGATCAGGAATCAAAATAGAAATAATTTGAAAGTATTTTTGGAAGAAATTTAAATTTAAATTTTAAAATTTTATTGAATTTTAGTTTAAATTTTAAATTTTTCTTAAAATCATTTTTAAAGCCTGGTTCTCTCGAGGAAAGACTCAAATTGCATTATATACCAGAAAATGCAATTAAATGGCCATACACAAACAGTTTTGACCAGGATTTGACTAATCAATCCGAGCAGGCTGACCGTGATACTCCGTTTTTGCAGACTGGCTAGCACTGCTGTGCAAGTTAATTTTTGTGATTGTATTCCCTTTTCTACTGAAATGTGCTATGAGTGCTTACTCACTTTAACTGTACCAGTATGGTGACTTAGCATATGGGTATTTATTAAAACACTCTTAGGATACTTACACTCATTAGAACCGCCTCATAGAGATGGCACTTAAAGGCATAATGATGAGGATCCGCAGGGACTGGTCGGGACCATTCCCCCAAGCAAGTTCCCTGGCCTCATTGCTTAGACCAATAAAATTCAATTGTATCTGGCTGTTCAACTCACTGGGTCGGGACTGTACTAATTTGAACACAAACTAAAACTTTTTCAGCTAAACAAATCAACTGCAGCCCCCCCCCCCCCCAGCTTCACCGAGATCAAATTTTGTTCTTATTTCGACCACGCAAGCAGTAGTATTGTTTGGTATTCATTAGAGTCGCCTCACACTCAAAATTGTTTATGGAGCTACTCATTAGAACCGCCTCGCATAGATAATGATATTACACAGTTATTAAAGCTCATTTAGTTACCTAACCCCCTCTGAAGCACTTTCACACAGATACACGTATTGTGTGCTTAAGCGGGTTGTGATATTTCTCGTTCGACGAGGCCGTTCTAATGAGTAATCTTTACTTACAGTCTTTTCAGAAATTTCAAATTTGGGATATAGTTTCATCAAAAAAAGAGGATGAGCAATTTCCATTATGATATGGGCATTAAATCTAGACCTAGGTCTCAAATCTTTCCCACTCTGGCCATTTTGGTAGCATGTAAATTACGGAATATTTCACATTCAGAACTAGCAGTGTAGATCATGATTAGAATGAAATGATGTGTTTCGTCCAGCATCAGGCACTCATCAGTGAAGCTGCTCTACTTCAGACACAAAGTAAGTGGTATAAATTGCTGTTTTCAGCATGCTTGGGTGCAACGTAGCTTGGTTTTGGGGGCAAATTTGAATGTGATTCAAAACTGTTCGCGATTTTGCTTAAAATCACTTTAAAATTTGATTTTTTAGCATCAGTTTTTAAATTTTGTAACTAAAGTTTATGTGAGATTATCCTTTAATGACTCTTACAGATGCCTAAACTTTCTTTTTTGCTTTTGGGTCATTGAGATTCGTTGAAATAATTGAAACTATGAACTTTTTCATCAGACTAGTTTGAATAATTGAACTTTTGCATGTGTCAGCTTGTGAGGGGGGTCACATATGAAATCCTGGATTTGTATCGCTTTTTGGTGACTGAGTTAGTCTTTTTGGACGATTATTTGCTTAACTACATGAGTTTGATATGTCAAAGAGACAAAATTTAAAAATTCGAAAATTTGCAGATTCTTGAAGGTGTTAGTACACAATTACAGTCTTCCGGTTTGGTAGCCCACGAAAATAGTACCTTTAGAAATTTAGCACTTGCCGTTTCTGGGCCCTTTAGGGCGTAAATGGGTGCTTCGAATAAAGCGGTTCTAATGAGTAGCTCCATAAACAATTTTGAGTGTGAGGCGACTCTAATGAATACCAAACAATACTACTGCTTGCGTGGTCGAAATAAGAACAAAATTTGATCTCGGTGAAGCTGGGGGGGGGGGGGGGGGGCTGCAGTTGATTTGTTTAGCTGAAAAAGTTTTAGTTTGTGTTCAAATTAGTACAGTCCCGACCCAGTGAGTTGAACAGCCAGATACAATTGAATTTTATTGGTCTAAGCAATGAGGCCAGGGAACTTGCTTGGGGGAATGGTCCCGACCAGTCCCTGCGGATCCTCATCATTATGCCTTTAAGTGCCATCTCTATGAGGCGGTTCTAATGAGTGTAAGTATCCTAAGAGTGTTTTAATAAATACCCATATGCTAAGTCACCATACTGGTACAGTTAAAGTGAGTAAGCACTCATAGCACATTTCAGTAGAAAAGGGAATACAATCACAAAAATTAACTTGCACAGCAGTGCTAGCCAGTCTGCAAAAACGGAGTATCACGGTCAGCCTGCTCGGATTGATTAGTCAAATCCTGGTCAAAACTGTTTGTGTATGGCCATTTAATTGCATTTTCTGGTATATAATGCAATTTGAGTCTTTCCTCGAGAGAACCAGGCTTTAAAAATGATTTTAAGAAAAATTTAAAATTTAAACTAAAATTCAATAAAATTTTAAAATTTAAATTTAAATTTCTTCCAAAAATACTTTCAAATTATTTCTATTTTGATTCCTGATCTGTGTGCGAAATTTCATCTTAATTCATTGAAAAATGACTGTTTAACAAAGATTTTCGTTTTTTTCACCTTCTCTCTTATAGGGTTCGGTGCACAATTAATCTGTCCCATTCAACTCCATGTAAAATGGCAGAATTCGAGCATCTGCAATTTTTTCCAGGACATTTCTTGGACCTTTTTCTGTCTGTGAGTGGCAAGATCTGTCATTCACCTATCAAAAAAGTGAAAAGACAACCTACCTTGATAATCTCGTTTTCTCAGCATTCTCCGTTCTTTGGGGAACAGTCAAAAAATCCGGGCTGAAATCCGACCCACGTCAGACGTTACCTGGGGAGTGCGCCGGGGAGTCTGTGACAAAATAGTCCACACAAAGATGCATTTTTCTGCATCAGCCTGACAAATATAGACCAATGTTGAATCACATGTACATTTAAAGTCGAATAAAGCACCCATTTACGCCCTAAAGGGCCCAGAAACGGCAAGTGCTAAATTTCTAAAGGTACTATTTTCGTGGGCTACCAAACCGGAAGACTGTAATTGTGTACTAACACCTTCAAGAATCTGCAAATTTCCGAATTTTTAAATTTTGTCTCTTTGACATATCAAACTCATGTAGTTAAGCAAATAATCGTCCAAAAAGACTAACACAGTCACCAAAAAGCGATACAAATCCAGGATTTCATATGTGACCCCCCTCACAAGCTGACACATGCAAAAGTTCAATTATTCAAACTAGTCTGATGAAAAAGTTCATAGTTTCAATTATTTCAACGAATCTCAATGACCCAAAAGCAAAAAAGAAAGTTTAGGCATCTGTAAGAGTCATTAAAGGATAATCTCACATAAACTTTAGTTACAAAATTTAAAAACTGATGCTAAAAAATCAAATTTTAAAGTGATTTTAAGCAAAATCGCGAACAGTTTTGAATCACATTCAAATTCGCCCCCAAAACCAAGCTACGTTGCACCCAAGCATGCTGAAAACAGCAATTTATACCACTTACTTTGTGTCTGAAGTAGAGCAGCTTCACTGATGAGTGCCTGATGCTGGACGAAACACATCATTTCATTCTAATCATGATCTACACTGCTAGTTCTGAATGTGAAATATTCCGTAATTTACATGCTACCAAAATGGCCAGAGTGGGAAAGATTTGAGACCTAGGTCTAGATTTAATGCCCATATCATAATGGAAATTGCTCATCCTCTTTTTTTGATGAAACTATATCCCAAATTTGAAATTTCTGAAAAGACTGTAAGTAAAGATTACTCATTAGAACGGCCTCGTCGAACGAGAAATATCACAACCCGCTTAAGCACACAATACGTGTATCTGTGTGAAAGTGCTTCAGAGGGGGTTAGGTAACTAAATGAGCTTTAATAACTGTGTTATATCATTATCTATGCGAGGCGGTTCTAATGAGTAGCTCCATAAACAATTTTGAGTGTGAGGCGACTCTAATGAATACCAAACAATACTACTGCTTGCGTGGTCGAAATAAGAACAAAATTTGATCTCGGTGAAGCTGGGGGGGGGGGCTGCAGTTGATTTGTTTAGCTGAAAAAGTTTTAGTTTGTGTTCAAATTAGTACAGTCCCGACCCGGTGAGTTGAACAGCCAGATACAATTGAATTTTATTGGTCTAAGCAATGAGGCCAGGGAACTTGCTTGGGGGAATGGTCCCGACCAGTCCCTGCGGATCCTCATCATTATGCCTTTAAGTGCCATCTCTATGAGGCGGTTCTAATGAGTGTAAGTATCCTAAGAGTGTTTTAATAAATACCCATATGCTAAGTCACCATACTGGTACAGTTAAAGTGAGTAAGCACTCATAGCACATTTCAGTAGAAAAGGGAATACAATCACAAAAATTAACTTGCACAGCAGTGCTAGCCAGTCTGCAAAAACGGAGTATCACGGTCAGCCTGCTCGGATTGATTAGTCAAATCCTGGTCAAAACTGTTTGTGTATGGCCATTTAATTGCATTTTCTGGTATATAATGCAATTTGAGTCTTTCCTCGAGAGAACCAGGCTTTAAAAATGATTTTAAGAAAAATTTAAAATTTAAACTAAAATTCAATAAAATTTTAAAATTTAAATTTAAATTTCTTCCAAAAATACTTTCAAATTATTTCTATTTTGATTCCTGATCTGTGTGCGAAATTTCATCTTAATTCATTGAAAAATGACTGTTTAACAAAGATTTTCGTTTTTTTCACCTTCTCTCTTATATCAAGAATCTGCAAATTTTCGAATTTTTAAATTTTGTCTCTTTGACATATCAAACTCATGTAGTTAAGCAAATAATCGTCCAAAAAGACTAACACAGTCACCAAAAAGCGATACAAATCCAGGATTTCATATGTGACCCCCCTCACAAGCTGACACATGCAAAAGTTCAATTATTCAAACTAGTCTGATGAAAAAGTTCATAGTTTCAATTATTTCAACGAATCTCAATGACCCAAAAGCAAAAAAGAAAGTTTAGGCATCTGTAAGAGTCATTAAAGGATAATCTCACATAAACTTTAGTTACAAAATTTAAAAACTGATGCTAAAAAATCAAATTTTAAAGTGATTTTAAGCAAAATCGCGAACAGTTTTGAATCACATTCAAATTTGCCCCCAAAACCAAGCTACGTTGCACCCAAGCATGCTGAAAACAGCAATTTATACCACTTACTTTGTGTCTGAAGTAGAGCAGCTTCACTGATGAGTGCCTGATGCTGGACGAAACACATCATTTCATTCTAATCATGATCTACACTGCTAGTTCTGAATGTGAAATATTCCGTAATTTACATGCTACCAAAATGGCCAGAGTGGGAAAGATTTGAGACCTAGGTCTAGATTTAATGCCCATATCATAATGGAAATTGCTCATCCTCTTTTTTTGATGAAACTATATCCCAAATTTGAAATTTCTGAAAAGACTGTAAGTAAAGATTACTCATTAGAACGGCCTCGTCGAACGAGAAATATCACAACCCGCTTAAGCACACAATACGTGTATCTGTGTGAAAGTGCTTCAGAGGGGGTTAGGTAACTAAATGAGCTTTAATAACTGTGTTATATCATTATCTATGCGAGGCGGTTCTAATGAGTAGCTCCATAAACAATTTTGAGTGTGAGGCGACTCTAATGAATACCAAACAATACTACTGCTTGCGTGGTCGAAATAAGAACAAAATTTGATCTCGGTGAAGCTGGGGGGGGGGGGGGCTGCAGTTGATTTGTTTAGCTGAAAAAGTTTTAGTTTGTGTTCAAATTAGTACAGTCCCGACCCGGTGAGTTGAACAGCCAGATACAATTGAATTTTATTGGTCTAAGCAATGAGGCCAGGGAACTTGCTTGGGGGAATGGTCCCGACCAGTCCCTGCGGATCCTCATCATTATGCCTTTAAGTGCCATCTCTATGAGGCGGTTCTAATGAGTGTAAGTATCCTAAGAGTGTTTTAATAAATACCCATATGCTAAGTCACCATACTGGTACAGTTAAAGTGAGTAAGCACTCATAGCACATTTCAGTAGAAAAGGGAATACAATCACAAAAATTAACTTGCACAGCAGTGCTAGCCAGTCTGCAAAAACGGAGTATCACGGTCAGCCTGCTCGGATTGATTAGTCAAATCCTGGTCAAAACTGTTTGTGTATGGCCATTTAATTGCATTTTCTGGTATATAATGCAATTTGAGTCTTTCCTCGAGAGAACCAGGCTTTAAAAATGATTTTAAGAAAAATTTAAAATTTAAACTAAAATTCAATAAAATTTTAAAATTTAAATTTAAATTTCTTCCAAAAATACTTTCAAATTATTTCTATTTTGATTCCTGATCTGTGTGCGAAATTTCATCTTAATTCATTGAAAAATGACTGTTTAACAAAGATTTTCGTTTTTTTCACCTTCTCTCTTATAGGGTTCGGTGCACAATTAATCTGTCCCATTCAACTCCATGTAAAATGGCAGAATTCGAGCATCTGCAATTTTTTCCAGGACATTGCTTGGACCTTTTTCTGTCTGTGAGTGGCAAGATCTGTCATTCACCTATCAAAAAAGTGAAAAGACAACCTACCTTGATAATCTCGTTTTCTCAGCATTCTCCGTTCTTTGCGGAACAGTCAAAAAATCCGGGCTGAAATCCGACCCACGTCAGACGTTACCTGGGGAGTGCGCCGGGGAGTCTGTGACAAAATAGTCCACACAAAGATGCATTTTTCTGCATCAGCCTGACAAATATAGACCAATGTTGAATCACATGTACATTTAAAGTCGAATAAAGCACCCATTTACGCCCTAAAGGGCCCAGAAACGGCAAGTGCTAAATTTCTAAAGGTACTATTTTCGTGGGCTACCAAACCGGAAGACTGTAATTGTGTACTAACACCTTCAAGAATCTGCAAATTTTCGAATTTTTTAATTTTGTCTCTTTGACATATCAAACTCATGTAGTTAAGCAAATAATCGTCCAAAAAGACTAACTCAGTCACCAAAAAGCGATACAAATCCAGGATTTCATATGTGACCCCCCTCACAAGCTGACACATGCAAAAGTTCAATTATTCAAACTAGTCTGATGAAAAAGTTCATAGTTCAATTATTTCAACGAATCTCAATGACCCAAAAGCAAAAAAGAAAGTTTAGGCATCTGTAAGAGTCATTAAAGGATAATCTCACATAAACTTTAGTTACAAAATTTAAAAACTGATGCTAAAAAATCAAATTTTAAAGTGATTTTAAGCAAAATCGCGAACAGTTTTGAATCACATTCAAATTTGCCCCCAAAACCAAGCTACGTTGCACCCAAGCATGCTGAAAACAGCAATTTATACCACTTACTTTGTGTCTGAAGTAGAGCAGCTTCACTGATGAGTGCCTGATGCTGGACGAAACACATCATTTCATTCTAATCATGATCTACACTGCTAGTTCTGAATGTGAAATATTCCGTAATTTACATGCTACCAAAATGGCCAGAGTGGGAAAGATTTGAGACCTAGGTCTAGATTTAATGCCCATATCATAATGGAAATTGCTCATCCTCTTTTTTTGATGAAACTATATCCCAAATTTGAAATTTCTGAAAAGACTGTAAGTAAAGATTACTCATTAGAACGGCCTCGTCGAACGAGAAATATCACAACCCGCTTAAGCACACAATACGTGTATCTGTGTGAAAGTGCTTCAGAGGGGGTTAGGTAACTAAATGAGCTTTAATAACTGTGTTATATCATTATCTATGCGAGGCGGTTCTAATGAGTAGCTCCATAAACAATTTTGAGTGTGAGGCGACTCTAATGAATACCAAACAATACTACTGCTTGCGTGGTCGAAATAAGAACAAAATTTGATCTCGGTGAAGCTGGGGGGGGGGGGCTGCAGTTGATTTGTTTAGCTGAAAAAGTTTTAGTTTGTGTTCAAATTAGTACAGTCCCGACCCGGTGAGTTGAACAGCCAGATACAATTGAATTTTATTGGTCTAAGCAATGAGGCCAGGGAACTTGCTTGGGGGAATGGTCCCGACCAGTCCCTGCGGATCCTCATCATTATGCCTTTAAGTGCCATCTCTATGAGGCGGTTCTAATGAGTGTAAGTATCCTAAGAGTGTTTTAATAAATACCCATATGCTAAGTCACCATACTGGTACAGTTAAAGTGAGTAAGCACTCATAGCACATTTCAGTAGAAAAGGGAATACAATCACAAAAATTAACTTGCACAGCAGTGCTAGCCAGTCTGCAAAAACGGAGTATCACGGTCAGCCTGCTCGGATTGATTAGTCAAATCCTGGTCAAAACTGTTTGTGTATGGCCATTTAATTGCATTTTCTGGTATATAATGCAATTTGAGTCTTTCCTCGAGAGAACCAGGCTTTAAAAATGATTTTAAGAAAAATTTAAAATTTAAACTAAAATTCAATAAAATTTTAAAATTTAAATTTAAATTTCTTCCAAAAATACTTTCAAATTATTTCTATTTTGATTCCTGATCTGTGTGCGAAATTTCATCTTAATTCATTGAAAAATGACTGTTTAACAAAGATTTTCGTTTTTTTCACCTTCTCTCTTATAGGGTTCGGTGCACAATTAATCTGTCCCATTCAACTCCATGTAAAATGGCAGAATTCGAGCATCTGCAATTTTTTCCAGGACATTGCTTGGACCTTTTTCTGTCTGTGAGTGGCAAGATCTGTCATTCACCTATCAAAAAAGTGAAAAGACAACCTACCTTGATAATCTCGTTTTCTCAGCATTCTCCGTTCTTTGGGGAACAGTCAAAAAATCCGGGCTGAAATCCGACCCACGTCAGACGTTACCTGGGGAGTGCGCCGGGGAGTCTGTGACAAAATAGTCCACACAAAGATGCATTTTTCTGCATCAGCCTGACAAATATAGACCAATGTTGAATCACATGTACGTTTAAAGTCAAATAAAGCACCCATTTACGCCATAAAGGGCCCAGAAACGGCAAGTGCTAAATTTCTAAAGGTACTATTTTCGTGGGCTACCAAACCGGAAGACTGTAATTGTGTACTAACACCTAAAGCGCCCGAGTAACTACACATGTTTTAATGACGTCATTGGTCTGTGCAAACGCTGCAAATAGTAAACATCGTCTGCGCTGTAACGATCGCGGATCAAGAGTTATTTACTTTTGTTTTGACCATGAAATCTGAAAAAAAATTGAAAAGACCGGATAATCAGGGCCTAATCAGTAACTTATTTAAATCATCCACTCAAGATAAGCCATTTAACCCAGTTTCATCTCAAACATTGCCCGGCCCCGAGTCTGATAAACAACCTGTCACGAATGTCACAGAATCTGACTCCACGCAAATTGTAGACCGAGTGTCGTCGTCTGAACAAAGTTTGCCATCTACGTCAGATGAGAATTTGTCACCATCGTCTTCGGAGCAGTCGGGTCATAAGGCTAAAAAACTAAACTTAGTCCTACATTGACTACTTGACAAGTTGATAGTTGTCTTAATTTTTAATTTTTATTGTTTGTTTAAAACTAGTCTATAGACTTACATAAAGTCACTTGAACTATAATTGTGTGCAAATTCTAGTAATTTTGGGATATGTCACATTAGAGTTTGAAATTGTCACATTGGTTTTCAAAATGTCACATTGATTTTGGATTATGAAGGGCATTGTCGCATAGAAAAAAATTCATTCCCGGTCACTGATCAACTGACTCAATATGCAATAGTCATCAGTAGTTAACGACCGATAATGGTTAGAATAGTGTCAATTAGATTTAAGATCATTTAGTTATTCCATGTATATCATGAAAGGCAATGATAGTGTAATGGTACCATGAGTACAGGCGAGCCCCCTAACATAGCACAGCCTGGAACATTGCACAGTAGCCAAAATGCGGTCTCACTGAATTATTAATTATCACTTTTCAGGTAGATTAATCCTCATGTCTACCTCATTAAAGTAAATAATTGTTATTAAACTGTGTAATTATACCCTGCCACTAGTGATGGGAATCAGTTGGCTTTTCATAATCGATCATCGGTTTAAAACAAATGAATGATTATCGATTATAATCGGTTGACAGTATTAAATGCATTTTATTGCCAGTCAGTAACCATAGAGGCCTTATTATTTGCTTCTGTAATTACAAACAGACCTGTGTATTTCAGTATAGGGCTGTGTTTCAATATAGACAGATGACAACATGATCGGGTGTCTTCCACAACCGTAATTCTCTTTCAGTCCAACAGCATCATAGACAGAGACTTGAATAACATTCTGCTCGTTTCATCGAATAGAGCAGAATATATGTCTAGTCGGTACTAGCATTAACAAAGGTTGTGCAGTATATTATTACTCAGTCGTCATGCACGGACTGAGAATAATCAGGTATTTGTGAACGAAGTGTCGTGAAAAATCAGTTCTAAGGCGGCTTCACAGATGTGAGCAACACACAAAATTTTGTATAGATTCGAGCCGTGTTGATTTGCACGTCGTCATTGCTATGTGGTATACTGCACTGTTTAAAATCACAGCAAGTTTTCGCCAAGCAAAAAATAGAAAGTTTGGTGTCATGTGGGCTGGACGGCAGGTACTTCGGCAATGAGAAGATCTAAGGGTTAAGTAAGCTGTGTTACTGGCAGGGCTTTTCAAGCACTTCTTAAATAGATCTCATCAAGGTCTACAACGTAATTCTCTTTCAGTCCAACAGCATCATAGACAGAGACTTGAATTTACCATTTAAGTACAAGCATCTCAGTCTGTAGTTATATTGTTGCTGGTGTATATGCAAATGTTAGTCATGTTATTTTATAACTAAAGTTGAATAAAATTTTGCATTTGGGGTTAAATAAAAATGAAATTCTTTTGCCTGAAGATTTTTTCCGATTATAATCGATTCCCATAATTCCATTCAATCATCGATTGGTTGCAAGTAGATGAACGATTTTCGATTATAATCGATCATCGGATCAACACTACCCGCCACTTTAAAAAGTATGGGGTATCATGTTATACCACCGTTCAAAGATTTGGCATATATGGAGAACAATAATTTGCACTAGAAATATCAAAATTTTTCACTTGCCCTGCAGCCTGAGGCACTCGTAAATACAAGTGGACGAGTGTATTTTCGAGCCCTTTCTCTATCTTGAGCATTTTCTGACCAATTTTCTTCAAAAATTTGTTTTATAGTTGATAATTTGGGAAAGAGTGGTTTAGGATTATAGACGGGTAAATTTTGTTGACTATACACAGTGTCATTGCCATTGATTTGTGTTGAAAATTTGTTTCCATGCACTATATTGAACAATTTATGTCCTATTTCTTCAAACTTTGTATATGAGTTGATATTGGGGAGGAGTGGTTTGGGATCTTAAATGGGTAATTTCACCAAATAAGCACAGAGTGTTTGCCCTTTATTTACAAAATGTATGTTGAACATTGGTTTCGGTGATCTATCCTGAGCATTATTTGATCAGTTTTCTTCAAACTTTGCATGACAGTTGATTTTGGGAAGGATTTATTTAAATAACTACAGAATTATGGTCCTTGATTTGAAAATATGATGAAATTTTGTATAAAAATAAGAACTAGGTAGAGACAAGTGCATTTAAATTTTCATACATCTTCAACTAAGTTATGGTCCTTGATTTGTGGATTAATTTGTCTTTGTTTTGAAAATATTTGAGGCAGGGTATGATGCATGCCTACAGCACTTACTTTTTCCTAACTTTGTATAATTGCAAATCTCTGGGTCTGCATGGTAATGTTCCCAAGATGCTGAGATGAAAAACCTGGCCCTCCCCCCAACACACACACACACACACACACACACACACACACACACACACACACACACACACACACACACACACACACACACAACAAATAATATAAAAATATTAAAGTCATGAGTATAATTTCAATTGAGAAAGGATATTGTGTGAGTACATAAGGATGATTATTTCAATGAGGATGGCTACTGTGTGATATATAGAATTAGATGATTTCATGGTGGCTTATTTCAAGGAAGATGGACATTGTTGATTACTCAGAAAATATGCACATTAAGAATATTTCATCTTCATTGCAGTATAATTAGAGGAATAATATGTTGTGAGTACATACATGTAGGAGATAGTTTCAATGGGGGATTATTTCAAGGAGGATGGATATTATTTGATTACATAGAAAATATACATTTGGAATATTTCAGTAGAGAATTATTTCAAGGAAGTTATGTTGGATGGAACAATAATATTTTCATGGAGGAAGGATATTGTGTGAGTACATATGAGATTATTACAATGAATGATTATTTCAAGGAGGATGGACATTTATTGATTTCGTAGAAATTATACTCATTTAGGGTATTTCAATGGAGTATTATTTCAAGGAGTAATGGGGAATGGATCATTGTGTGATGGATATTATTTGGTAACAATGGAGAATTATTTCAAGGAGTAATGGTGGATGGATCAATTGAGTATTATTTCAATGGAGGAAAGACATTGCATGAGCAAATGTACATAGGAGATTATTTCAATGGGTGATTATTTCAAGGAGTATGGACATTATTGATTGCATAGAAATTATACTCATTTGGAATATTTCAATGGATACTCATTTGGAATATTTCAATTGAGTATTATTTCAAAGAGTAATGGAGGATTGATCCATTGAAGATTATTTCAACAAAGGTATGATATTGTGTGAGTACATAATGAGTATTTTTTCAAGGAGTAATAGAGTATAATTCGATGGAGTATTATTTCAATGGAGAAAGGATATTGTGTGAGTACATAGGAGATTATTTTATTTTATTGATTATTCAATATATGAAATTATAGTACTCATTTGAAATAATTTAAGTTCAGAATTATTTCAATAGATATACTAATTTAGGGTTATAAAAGATGAAATGGAAAATATTTCATTTAAGCTTATTTTAATGGAGTGTTATTTCAATGGAGGATGGATATTTTGTGATTACATAGGAGGATTTTTTCAAAGAGTAATGGAGGATGAATCAATAGAGTATATCAATGGAGGAGGAATATTGTCTTTGTTAAGCACATAGATTATTTTGATGGAGGATTATTTCAATTACCGGTAATATAGGAAATATGCATTTGGAATATTATTAATGATTTCAAAAGTATAGCTTACAGTAAAGCATGAGTAAAGTAGGGATTTGTATCAGAAATGAGATTATAAGCTGAATATCTGAAAATAGTGTCATAGGTCTATTTTGTGCCAATTATGAGAAGAGGAGATCTAGCAAGTTATCATTTCAGACTTATATGTTGGGACGAGTTTTAATTGATATTCAGTCCTTTCATATAAGCTGCTGAGATAACTGCAATATCGCCAGTTTTTTTTTTCATCAATTGAAGTAATTAGAAATTGACAATAAACTTTGATCAATGAGATTATGATAATCTGACATATTAAAGTGTCATGGGACTATTCTAGAAAGTTAAAGAACTTCAGGCTTATACGTTGGGACGAGTAGTTATTGATATGGAGTTCTTCCGTATAGGCTGCTAAGATAATGCAATATCATATCTTTTTTTAGCAATTAGAAATTAACATTACTAGAATGTGCAGCCGATAGGGCGCCATTGCAAATCCTCACACTCAAGTTTTTTACCACCAGCACCCCCAAATCAGACCACTGAGGCATTATCCAGGCAACAGAATGAAAATTCCTTTAGACATGTTTTATGTCTTTAATTTGTGAGAACAAAAACAAAGTTTGCGATAAAATTTTTTGAAATTGACTCTGTAAGTTAAATTAAGTGATATTTGATCTTATGACCTCCCCCAAGGTTACCAGTTTGTCCCTAGGGTGAAAAATTTACTGCCATTCTGTTCTACTCATTGTCCCCTTCAATTTGATATGCCACATGACCATGTTCATAAAAGAAAATTTTGACCCCTGGGCACACCCGGCACACCCAAGTCCCACCCCTGGGGCATGACCAAGGCGTCAGAGCAAAAATCCCTTTCAATATATTCATATCTTATTTGTAAGAATACAAAAAAGTTTGGTATAAAAATCTTTGAAATCGACTTTGTTATTTAAGTTAATGATATTTGAGCCATTGACCCCTCCACTGGGCCCTAGGGGGCGGGGCCAAATTTATTTTGCTGTTGCCACCCCATTAATATGAGTAACTCACACATCAAATTTGGTATTGGTTTAGCAGGAGGTAGCATAATGGTAAGAGACGGAATTTAATTTTTGCCCCCCTAAGCACCCCCTAGTTACACCCCTAGGGCATGACCCAGGTGACAGAAAGAAAATCCGTCTGATATGTTTTGTATCTTTCATTTGTGAGAACACACACCAAAATTTGGTATAAAAACTTTGAAATTGACCTTGTAATTGAAATTAAATGATATTAGACCTGTTAACCCCTCCCCAGGGAGCGGGGTCATTTTTTGCTGTTGCACGCCCAATGCATGTTAGTAACTCACACCCCAAATTTGGTTGAATTTTTTCCAATGGTTTATGACGAGATAGCATAACGGTGAGAGATGGAATTTATTTTTTGATTCCTAAGCACCCCATAGTACCGCCCCTAGGGAATGACCGAGGTGACAAAGAAAATCCCATCTGATATGTTTTGTATCTTTCATTTGTGAGAACACACACAAAATATGGTATAAAAATCTTTGAAATTGACTGGTATTGAAGTTATTTGACCTTTTGACCCCTCCACAGGGCCCCAGTGGGCAGGGCCAAATTTACTTTTGCTGTTGCACGCCCCATGCATGTGAGTAACTCACACACTTCATTTGGTTGAATTTGGTCTAATGGTTTAGGAGGAGATATCATAACGGACAGACGGCGGGACAGAATTTGATTCTTGAACCCTAAGCACCCCCAAGTCCCACCCCTAGGGCATGACCCAGGCAACAGAATAAAAATCCTGTCTGATATGTTTTGTTTCTTTCATTTGTGAGAACACACACAAAATTTGGTATAAAAATCTTTGAAATTGTTTTTGTAATTGAAATTAAATGAAATATGACCTGTTGACCACTTCCCAGGGGGCGGGCCAAAACAATTGCCGTTGTACGCCCCATTCATATGAGTAACTCAGTACTACTACTACTACAACTAAATAACTAACTTACGAGTGCAACTACTACTCTGTGTCGGCGGCGATGACCACCACCACTACCACCACGACGACGACCACTACCACTACTGCCAACTGCAATATAAGCTGACAGGGCTGTGCAACGTTTCAAAGTAAGATAATAGGACCGTTTCACAAATCCAAGGTGGCAGTATAAGCACAGGAGCTTGAAGTTCTATCCTTATATCCAATATAAGCCTTAAAACCGAAATTCTCATAATGTCATTACGTAATGACATTGTGAGATTTTGGTTTTGAGGCTATAGGGGTGATTTAAGGATCAAATTCAAGCTCTTTAGGTATAAGTTGAAAGAACACGCTGTCCTTACCATGTGAAATTTCAGCTACTACATGGAGAACTGTAGGTGTACAATGAGAAAAGACTTAAAATTCCCGCAGCTTTGCTGCTTTTCTTGTTGTTAAATACTACTTAAGACAAAACTGTATAATTTGACCAGTGCATATGCCCAAAACATGCAAAAGTATTAGTAAACGCCCAGGCGGACGTATCCAGCGGGGCTAGACGTCTCATGAATATTTGTTCTCAGCCTCCAGCTACATTCATACTTTCTGTATATGAGCAGCAAAGGCTCTGGTGCATGTGCATCAGCCTTCATTGCTCGAAAATGCGATAAATACCAAAATCTTATGTGTTGTTAAAAACACCCACGAAATGAATGCTTAGTGTTCTACTTTTAATTCAGCGTATCATTTTTATTATCTTGGCATTGTGCTAACAAACGATGAATGATATTTCTACTTGACGTATAAAGCGATTGCATAGGTCTAGCAAGAAAACGATTCTTTCATTCACTACTTCCAGAGTCAAAATACATTTACATGAACGACGTTAGATGGTTAAGGTTAATTCCACTGCCAATGAATATATGCTGCAGGTTAGTTTCTGGTAAAAAGGTTTTTTACTACGGTATTTTCTGATTGATTTTTGTCACCTACATATTTTCTTCAAAATTAGCTTTTTCCAAAAATACAAGATCAAACTCTGCCCTCGGCGTGCGCCGCCAACATACTGGTTGTATATTGACAGAGCTATATGTTAATTAATTGACCCCACCACATACACACACACGCACACCGGCCAAGGAATTTGGATGAGATTTGCATGGGTATGCATTGGTATCCTGGGTCAGGTGTGGTACTGGATTGTTTCGATTCCTGATCTTTGCACCCTTATTACTTTGTATACAGAGGAATGGAAGCTATTGTCGTCACAGATTGTATTATACAAAGAAGGCATCCCAACTTAAAAAATGTCTAGGTGCCACGTGTTGTGGGCGTGAAAAAAAATGTTCAACGCCAAAAACAATTTGAGAAAATATATATCAAAACTGCACAAAATTAGGCTAGGAGGTGCACATCTTCAATATGTCAGGAATGAGTATGCAAGGTTTGAATATAAATGACTGAAAACTGTTTGAGTTACATCAAAGGTGGTGTAAGCGTATTTATGTCTAAGTTCAAGTAGGGATCACACGGAATTCCGCGGCTAGCCTTTGTCGCGGATTTCCGTGACATTGAAATTTTTGGAAGGTAGCGGTTTTCCGTGACTTAAAAAAACGCTAAATATATCTCATTAGGGAGCAATTATTTTTTTGTACTTTATAACCGTCACGGATATCCGTGACAACCTTTATAAATATCCATCATTTTAAGTTTGTGTACGCATGGTACTTGTATCGTCGTCCAAGCATGAGAACAGTAAGAGTCGATTGGAATGTGAAAGGTTACCATCATTTTAAGATACGACCACATCCAGAAGTTACGATGCTTGTAGAACCGGAGAACGACAATCGTTATGACCCGTTTGCAATGAAGGTTGTGATGTCAACTCTACTCCACATACCTCCATATCTTCATCAAGAAGAAACGCGCCCCAGAAGCCAACGCCATCCAATGCCACAGACAGTTGCTGACATTGCAGGTAATAGTTTGACCTCATTTTAGGCCATTTATTGGTGTACTGCTTTGCGAAGAACTCAAATATTCAATAAATCCACCGTAGAACGCCTAACAATGTTTAAAACATTGTGCGACAAGGGCGGGTCCAGATATTTTTGTCAGGGGGTGGGATGTGGGTCCAAGCCCAACTGACAAGAACTATCCTGGCAACTTTTTTTTTATTCCTCCTCTTATTTAACAAAGGGGGGTTATTGTTACTCCAAAGGAAACTCATTTTATGGGGAGAGTTTGGCGGGGTCTTATTTTTTATAAGGGTCGGGATTCCTAAAGCTTATTACTATAGGACTTGTGATTTTCAGGGGGTTGCCTCCATACCTTGTGCCCAAACCCCTTCTGGGTTCGCCCTTAATCGAGACCCTCTTAGGAGATACATTTCCCTAAAATAAATTGGTGTGTTCCCTTGTTCTAAAATTACGCTAAGTATTCTACTCTATACCATCGTCTTTGTTCCTCAGTTCACTCGTTCCCCTAAAATAAAATCTATTTCCTCAGTTTCCGAATCCCCGTAGAGGGCCTCGTGCTTAACCGTATAGTCCAAGTCTTACGTTGATATATGAGCAGCGACACGAGATTTCCAACAATGTGGTATGTGCAACCGGCAAAGGCTCAGACCAGCCTGTGCATATGCACAGTCTGATCAGAGCCTTTGCTAATCGCTTGATTTTTGAGTTTCTACGCTTAAAAGGAAGATGCACAGGCTCGGTTGTCAAAATACCACATTGTTCGAAATCACATGTCGTGGCTCAATTTTGTGGTACTTTCTTGCACACCGGATAAGTATATCTGAGATTTTAGCCTGGGAAAGAAAATATTTTCTTGCACACTGGATAAGGATATCAGAGATTATACCCTGGGATAGAAAATCTTATCTTACCCATGCTATCTTACCCAGGACGTCATTGTCATGTTAAGGTGACGTCATCATGTGAAATTGCATCGTAGCGTATTCGAAGACTTCTGGAAGCTTATTTTTAGATAAATAAATACAGTGGTGAACAAGAAAAAGAATCCATTATTCGTGTGAGGGTAGGATAGAAAAATCCGCCCCGAGGATCGCCGAGTAGCATCACGAGGCTTTTTTTTTCTTTCCTACCCTCACACTCATGATGTATTCTCTCACCTTTGCCCATGTAAGATAGGCTGTAGGCTCATGTAAGAATTTTTTATCATATTACGTCTGGGAGTGAAATAACGACATGGACTAAAATCCATAAACCGTTATGACCTCCATGACAACGCTGCGTACAAAATGACAAAACTATAACGTTATACGTCAGAAATGAGACTTCAAAGTAATGTCATCATTATGATAAATAAAATCTTACATTCGTGCTCTTAGGAGATACAGCAAGACTCGCATTTTATCTCTTTTCCATAACTCGTTTAATAAGTCCAATAAAACATAAGCAAGTGGATGCTTTCCTGCATGGGCAGAGTAAAATATTCTCTTTCACATTCAAAGAGCAACTATATTGCCCCTGAGTATCTCAAAGGCACTAAGCAAGGGCGAGCGTTACGTACTGAGGTCATATAACGTTAATGACGTCACCGAACGTGTACCATGTTACGATAATGGCAATTTGACGCTAGTTTCACAAGGAGACAAGTGGGATTTTATTTTGTATTTCGCAACTAAACCTAATGCTCGAATCGTGCTTTCCAGTCAATAACCATGATAACGGGATGCAAACTATATTATGTTTTCCAGCCATTTTAATACCCGATAAAACACAAGTTGTGAACTCAGTAATAATGTAAATCCAACGAGCAAAAAAATATTTTTTTCACGTTTTTGGACTTATGTTGCGACAAATAATTTGGAAAAGTAGCAGAAAAACAGTGTATCACGAGCCTGGACGCTCTTGGTGGATTGGATTGTTATAATCTTTACCATCCCATCTTACCCAGGCTGTCACGCGAAGGCCTAACATTGGTTGTATTGGAACTCAAGCATATGGTTGTCAAGTGATGTCATTGTTATGTTAAAGTGACGTCATCATAACATGTGGCACCTCAGCGTATTCGGGAACTTCTAGGAGTCTTTTAAACATAAAATGCGGTATTCAGTAGCCTAGTGAGCAAGAAAAAGAATCCATTTTTCGTAAGAGGATGAGATAGAAAAATCCACCCCTGGTGTAGATTGGTTCCCATCGTTGATAAAGCTCTACTTCCGTTACGCATAATATGCTGACAAGCTTTTAAAGGGAGAGAACCGGTCTACCCCTGGTGATCACTGTTTGTCATAACTCTGCAAGCGTCGAGATGCCAATCCGTGATCCTCGGGACGGATTTTTCTATCCTACCCTTAACTCATGATAGTTTCTTATATTCCCACGTATAGCCACCGCACGGGTGGTAAACCTAGGAACTACCACGAAATTGTGTTAATGTAATTTTGTTCCCAAGCCACATCCGGGACACGTCGTGGTAGTTTCCAGGCCGAAAATTGGATAAAGAAAGGTTGATGTCACTTTCATTTTTGTTTTATTTTACAACTTAGAACAAACAATGGTAAAATCCGACAATGTGGTTCCGTGTAAATTTGTCTCAGCGTCCCCTCTAGCCCAATTTTTTTTTTGAAAAAGTATTTTCTTTCTTTAGATTCGTGTTTCCCCACTGAGCATCGGACCAACTTTCCCCAAAGTTCGAAGGATTTCAGCCCATATCTGTCAAATTGAATGGAATTTGATATCAGTTGACGATGGAAATGATAAAAAGACCCTGAATTAACATTCCTAAACAGAAAAACATCTGAGCATTTACTCGTACGTAAACAATTCATGCCCCGTTCGTCCTGTGTGGTAGTTTCCAGCTCATCGTGGTAGTTAAAATGCTATCGTGGTAGTTTCCAAGACTTTGTAGGAATTTAGTAGTAGTTGGCATCAGCAGATGTTCCCTATTCAGGGGCTACGTCATTTTTATAAAGACAGGGTGTGCAGGCCAAACCTTGAATACCCCTCTTATTCATATAAAGACCTTTTGTCAGATAACAAATGTCAACTGCCTGAATTTTAATTTTAGTGGGCTATTGAAATGACGAGAAAAATGAAAAGAAGGGATATTCACATATTTTGTTTTTGAATAAACATGCTTTTTAATTATCAAATAACATGCCCGTTCATCGTCACACTCGCATGTATATAAAACGTGTCCCAACCCGAGGATATTTCCCTTTTTTCTGAAGCGCAAGTACTAACAATACTTTGGGCCAGTAGTCTTAGCCTGCCATTTTATCTTAAAGTTGACTGAACATGGAACAACGTAGCAATGACGCAATTTTTTAGATCATTTTTTTGTCTGTTGCTGGGTCCACCACGGCGCGACTGATGACCTTCTTTTGCTTTAGATTTCCAGAGCTGTTGTTTGGCAGTCCAGGGCATGATCTCCACCTGTCAAGCATCACATTGAATCTCGAGTTCTCAGCTTAGCTTCCTCATGGTGTTGAAATGTGATCTATTTGTTTACCGTGGTAATTAATTGACGAGTTCGAGGGTTATCATGCGAAACAAACAACCACTATAATGTTTTGTAAAACTTCAGAAACGTATCCTACAAAGTCTTGGAAACTACCACGATAGCATTTTAACTACCACGATGAGCTGGAAACTACCACACAGGACGAACGGGGCATGAATCGATAACGAGTAAATGCTCAGATTTTTTTTCTGTGTAGGAATGTTTATTCAGGGTCTTTTTATCATTTCCATCGTCAAATGATATCAAATTCCATTTAATTTGACAGATATGGGCTAAAATCCTTCGAACTTTGGGGAAAGTTGGTCAGATGCTCAGTGGGGAAACACGAATCTAAAGAAAGAAAATAACTTTTCAAACAAAATTTTGGGCTAGAGGGGACGCTGAGACATATTTACACGGAACCACATTGTCGGATTTCACCATTGTTTGTTCTTAGTTGTAAAATAAAACAAAAAAAAAGTGACACCAACCTTTCTTTATCCAATTTTCGGCCTGGAAACTACCATGACGTGTCCCGGATGTGGCTCGGGAACAAAATTACGTTAACACAATTTCGTGGTAGTTCCTAGGTTTACCACCCGTGCACCAAGTGGGCGGCAATCGAAAGCGTTAATATTATCGCCGAACGTAGATAAAAAAAATTGTGTGATCACTATTTCTAGCGACCTTTAAATTTTACTTGCGTTTGTCGATTGTTAGGCGCGTTTTCGAATGCCGTGGAACTATTGATATGTAAAAAAAATCAGTTGGGAGCGCAGTGGCTCAGTGGTAGATCTTAAGTGCTTGACTTGAGACCGAAGGGCTGCGGGTTCGAGCCTTACCGGCGTCACTTCGTTGTGGTCCTTGAGCAAGACACATTTATCCAAGCTTAGTACTGGTTCAACCCAGGAAGACCCGTCCCTATATAACTGAAATCTTGTTGATGGGACGTAAAGAATCAAATCAAACAAAACAAAAAATAAAAAATCAGTTCTTTAATGATATTTGCTGAAGATTAGTATACTAAATCCATTCATGTATACCAATCAAACATATAGACATATCAACCCACTCGACACATCTTACATTTCGTCCTGTCAATAATGTTGATAAGTCAACACTGTCGATCTATCAGCCAGGTCGCCCCTTCATTCAACTCGTCATATCAAATGTCAATCTGCTAGTATATTTCGTCTTTTGTAAGATAAATGCTCACTATGGTACTATTACGTTTAAATGAAAAGGACATATCCAAAATCTGCAGGTACAGATAAAATGCCGTGTTAACTGTAGCGTCTGATCATTGTCTCCACTGAATCCTAACAGACTGTTCTTTGAAAAATTAAATAAAAATGTTAACTGTCATCCATCAACCGTAAATACAGAAATAAACTGTTCCAATCGATGAGTGGAAAAATGCATTCGAATTGGTTGAATTAATATCAATCAAGAGTATCCCCTTATGTACATTATTGCACCTTTGAGTAATATTCCAATGTTCTACATCAAATATCTCATAATGCACAAAGAGCCCATGCATCATGCTGGTGCAATAAGGCAGTTATTGTATGATTGTGCGTATGTGCGGGAGATAATCAACTCGATAAAGCTCGTGGATTACCCTCCCGTACATACGCATAAATCATACAATAACTTACTCGTGTATCATGACGTTACCGCCTTTCCTTTGATCTATGATGTTCAATAATTTCCACAAGACAATGTCAAGGGCGGAGCTTATAATTGACATGAATTTCTAATTAATAAGTTAAAAGGTGATTGTTTTATTGGTCATGATACAAGTATTTAATTGTACAAACTCAGAATGAACCATGCATAATAAACCTGGTGCCAGAAAAAGTTTGATCTGATTTGTGATTTTTGTTTTATTTTCCCAGGCAAACAAGTTGGAAGAGTTCCTGCAAACCTGTGTCGAGCCTTTCGGATGATTACAGAAAGACAGCTATGTACCGAATTGACGTGTGTGTACAACAACTCAGTTGGAGTGAGTAGAGATCCGAGGCCAGACCAAAGTTTTGAAAGGAGATTCAGCGCTGGGTCTATTACTCTTGATAGAGACTTGCCCGGAGGTGGTGCAGAGCTCCAGTGTAGCTACATCATTACTGTTCAGAGTCGCTACTTTTAAGAAATGATGCGTATTTTAGAGCAGCATGTTGGAGTTGATGTCCTTGACAGTAAGCTTTTTGCTTAACCTGACGTGTGAAATGAGCTCTTTTTATCCTGATACCGATTGTCTGTGTGGGATTTTTATTTTCAAAGGATTAACTTTTCTCTGATCAGGATGACAAAGGGTACTGATCTACCAAAAGCTTTGAAGCGTGACTCTATTTACAAAATCGATATGTTGTTCTAGAAAAAAGGTCCCAGGCCTTTATTTACATTCATTATAAAAGCTTTGGCATACACATATGTTCCATCCAGACTGGCATATTTTACGCAATCTGCATCAATCGTTTGAAATAGAAAGACCTAAAGGTCATTGGTCAGAGGTCGTGGTACATCTATAGTTGTGTTGATGTAAGATGTGACTATTTCCAATCTGATTAAAACCCGATCTAGCCACAGCTAGATCTGACACCCACCCGTAGACGTTCGTCTTCTGGCGACCTTTGAATTGACCAATCACGTTGCAGCTTCCAAAAATCTGGAAGCGAAAAATCGATGTTCGTTCGCCTTCGGTTGTTTTCCATTCGATCTTGACGATACGTAAACAAACATGGCGGCATCTTTAAAATGCCGGTGAGTGACAACAAACGTTCGCATCGTTAGTGTTTCTGTATTTTATCAGGTAGAACTGAATTCAGAAGATGCGGAAAATATCAAGCAGCTAAACAATTATAGGCTGCGCTTTACAGAGGAAATCAGACCTTTACAGCTCGGATTGCAGTAGATCGGGAATAAAACTTTGACAGTCAATGTTGTTTTTTCGAAGCAACAACTTTCCACTTCTCTTTATAATTGTTTACACCCTTGCGAGCTGAAAATTTCTTCAAAGCTGACAGAAAATTTCTCCTGCTCCCCCTCCTCCATACACTTAGGGTCAGTAAAGAAAACGAAGCCCCCCCCCCCTCTTTCGTGAGAAATAAGCTTGCATTTTTTTTCTCAAATGTTTTCCATATGTTCTAATGTCTGTAGATATTCAAGCAAACAAAATAACATATTTTAGATAAAAAATTGTAAGAATGGAAAAGTTTCAGGGGGTTGAAGTGGGCTTCTTTTTTTAATTACTGACCCCAAGTATTTTAAATTGTAAAATTCCTTGTCTATATCAGTCAAGTAAGAAAAGTTTTTTTGTGATTTCATCAAAAGATGATCACGACAAGTGAAGTACCCCAAAGAGTGACAATTAAAATTTGGTACTAGTTACTCGGACCCATCCGAGCAGTTACCAAGGCATCAACTACAAACTGATGTATTTTCTTGAAGAAATTATTTCTTAATGTTTAAAGAAAACTTCAACATTTATTGTCTCGCAAATTAATATCTGTCAATTTTAGCGTTTTTTTGTTTTCATGTCAGGCCGACCTTAAAAAAATGTTGGTTTTCCGTGCTCCTACCTACCCATCCAAAACAGGCCCTACCCTAAAAATGTTATTGTCTTTCTGAGAATCTTTTTTTTTATTTTTTGTTTTTCTCTAATTCTGTTAACAAACCCTTCCTTAAAATCATTAAACGCTGTATTTTAATTAAAGAAACTGTTACAGAGACTATTATTATATGCATTATTACCTTATTTACAGCGTTTGTAGACCTCTTAAAGTGATAGCAAGAAGGTCATAAAATTATGCTAAATTTCTAAAAAAAAATACCTACCAATGTACCCAAACTGAAATTGATGGTAGGAGCGCGGCAAACAAATATATTTTAAGGATGGCCTATTAAAAGTGCATTTAAGAATATATCTTTCAAAAAAGTTCATTTGGGTGAAAATTTCCCTGTAAATTCAAAATTGTAGAATAAATATTATTTAATGTCTACCTTTGAGTATAATATGGTATGTATATGGTGTAAAAAAATTTAAGCTGACTGCAAGAAAAAAAAAGGTATGCCTGGAAATGATCCGAAAACTCCACAATCACATACCAACTCATTGCACCCACATGACTAGTCCCTAGGAGGGAGCGGGGTACTCTCAATTTTCTTGCTACATAGGCTCGGCCCTAGCATCTACTGGTTATAAAAAAAATATAAGGCATCAGATATACAAAGAAAATGTTTGAAAATTTATCCATTGGTCTTAACAGATTTGATATGTGGCTTTTGATGAAAAAGTAGGAACATGTGGGGATCATTTCAAGAAAAAAAAGAAGGAAAGTAGAAAGAATCTGATGATAAAAAGTAGGACTTTTCCCTCTAAATGAGCATCTGTTTTCTAAAAAGTAACCCCCAGTAGCATAAAAATGTGTATGTGGCAGCTGACAGCCATAACAAGATTGGGAGCCGCTAAATAAGAGTCTCCTAATTTATAAGGCTAGGTTCTACTGCACATAGGAGGCTTGAATACAAAATATCCCATATCCCTTGAAGTAAACAGGCAAGTATCCCTTATAAACTGGCAAATATCCCCGTAATTAATTTTCCTAAATATTCAATATCCCTGATAGTAACCAAAATATTGAACACAGTATCCCATATCCCTGGAAGTAAAATAGATAACATCCTATATCCCTGGAAATAAAGTGGCAAATATCCTTTATCCCTAAAACCCCTATACAAGCCTCACCTAGGCCCCCAGAAACTGTAGAGTAAATGCTGCAAATTCTGAATTTCAATTACAAGTATAATAATTATGAATATGGCATTTTAGGAACAGTAAATGTATAGTAGAAATTTTCTTAATAAGAGTAGGAAAAATTAGGAAGAGGTAAAAAGAAAAAAATAGGCAAAGTAGGAATACTTTTGATGGACCAAATAGGTTCTACTCCCCATGAGGGGGGTGAGAAGCTACTCTCAGAATCTGATGATAAAAAAGTAGGACTTTTCCCTCTAAATTAGCATCTTTTTCTAAAAAGTAACCCCACAGTGGCAGAAAAAAGTGTATGTGGCAGCTGACAGCCATAACAAGATTGGAAGCCACTGAATATGTGTCTCCTAATTTATAAGGCTAGTGTTCTACTGCGCCTAGGCCCCTAGAAACTGTTAGGTTAAAATGCTGCAAATTCTGAATATAAGTATAATAATTATGAATATGGCATTTTTGGCATTTTATGACAAAAAATGTAGGAATAGTAATTTTTAGTAGGAATTTTCTTAATATAGAGTAGGAAAAAATTAGGAAGAGGTAAAAAAAAGGCAAAGTAGGAATACTTGTAAGCCTGTCATTGATTAAGGCTTAATGCACCAGTCATTTGTATCCACGGCCCCCAACCTACGGGGATAGCCATGGAATAGGTGGGCTGAAGTGCAGGGTAATTACTTTTTGATTGTCCCCGCAGTGCGGGGATTATTACATTGGGAAACATAACCCTGGATCTAATAGCAGGGTTGTTATCATCAGCTTGTCCCCACAAGGCGGGGCTTATACCAAGGCTCTGAAAAGTGAAAAGCCATTATCCCATCCTTCCCTGTAGGTGGGGTAGCAGTGGATACAAATGACTCCATGGTGCATAAGGTAGTCAACAATATTTCAGTCATGTTGGGACCTCCCAGAGAGGGAGAGAGAAAAGAATGGAATAATCAGACTAAAAGGGCCTGACCCTGACCCCCTCCCAAATTTGTCCCTTTTATCCTGTCAACAGGCTGCTACCTCTCTGAAAGCTGCAGGATCAGAGAGTGCACCACCCTACCATCCACTTTTGTAAGTCTGCCAGAGCCTCATTGTTTGACATGTAATATAAGTATACCAGAGTGCCCCCCCCCCCCCCCCCGTCCTGGGTTCAGACAGATCACCATCCAGCCTAGATTCTGAATCGTTCAGGTATAAACAACACCAACATCATTTTAGAGTGCTCCCAAGCTGTGTTACACGATGCATTACACAGTCACCGTGGGAAAAACAGAATGTCTCATTTCGTTCACGGTAGATATGCATGTCTGTGTGTTAAAGCAGAAAAAAAAATACCGTAGACTATAGAGCGCAAATCCAAATGAAAACAGTATAAAGATTGAAAAGCAACATCTTGAAAAACAGTTTAAGCGTTACAAATGCAACATATTTCCGGTAAAATGGTTGACCCTTGCCCGCATAAATATCTCCCTTGAGAAATAATGGACAAGACTAGATAGATTGAGGGGCTCTCTTTGGGAAAAATTACTTTGCGGGTTCTCTTTGGGGATAGCACTGCTGATGCGACAAGAATTTCTCCATCTTAAAACGGTAGGGAAATCGCTGTGCAGTCTTTTTTTGCAGCAATACCATCAAAGATATATTATTAGTGTCACTTTTTTTTCTGGGGCGAACTTATTGATAAATACAAAGATATAAATGCGAATTCAAAGACAGTATTCACAGACTACGCAATGCTCAAATTAGTACATATAGTCCCCATATATTTCTAAAATTCTGTCAATCAAAGGTGGGCGTGGTTAAAAAATTCTTCTCAGCTCAGAAAACTTGGACCTAGCTGGTACCTATTACCATATAGATACAAGGCATGCTGGAAACCAGCTAAATCGAAGCGAGAGATTTACGTGACTAATATCGGACACTGTCAATTCGTCATATATATATTTCCCGTATACTAAAGTTTCGAAGCTAAATTGTAATCAAATAACAAAAATAACTTGTGAAAAATAGTGATGCAGTGACCGGACAGATTGATAGAATATGCGTTATATTGGGTAAATTAAGTAACCGTGGATAGATCTATAAATAGAAAGATGCTGAATAAGCGATAACAAATTATTATACCTTTACGAATACAGTGACATACAGATGACCATACCATGGCGCAATCGGTTGCGACGGTAACTGTCGCACAGCTATACTTTTGCATTTAAATGGTCGCAGGTTCGAATCCACAAGGCTTCGTTTTTTTTTTTTTCATTTATCCCATGTAAGCTAATTTTTAGCTAATTTTTAGCAGTATTCTCTTACTATTGATATGCATCGGAGAATGAGAATATTGGGATAGTTTCTATCTCTTTTATTGTAATTCATATATGAGTTCATTTTAAATCGAGCACACCTTATTCTGCTAATTATATGTCCTTAAGATTGCATTTACTGGGTGTCCAGGTCCATCTGACATAGAAAATCTCTGACAACATTTCTTTAGTCCCGAACTTATTTTACAGAATGCCAATGGTTTATTCCAAAGAAAATTATATTTTTTCAAGGTTTCAGAGGGGCTCCAACATTTGCCCCTCCCCCCTCTGGATCTGCGCATGCAATGTTTGGATGGACTGGATGCTGTGACAAAAGTTAGATTTGAGAAAAAGTTGTCAATTTCGAACCTACCTGGGTATCCCTATATGTATACAACAACCATAGTGGCCCGACCAGGATCCAAATTGTTTTTCACGTCAGAACTCTTTAGGTAACTCTTTAGGTTCTGACAACTCTGGATCAAATCCATTGTATTTTACCTTTTGCATTAAAATATCTGACATGTCATCTGCTGATAACATTTGCAAACAGTTTTGACCCAGATCAGGCCCCACATTCTGTCCGGACCTGATAGGGGCCCAAACTGTTTGACACTTTAGAGGTTATGACAAGTTGAAGTTGAACTGATGTATTTTAACTTTTCGTTAAACCTTTACATGACATTGTCATCTGCTGATAACCCTTTCAAACAATTTGGAGTCAGATCAGCCCCGCGGCATTCTAATTTGGGTCATCAAAGTTTCACATGTGATCGAAAGCCTTTCCTGTACAACATTTTGAGTGCGATAAGCCACTTTATTAAACAAAATTAATTTGACACAAGATTTTGACGCGATAAGCCACTTTTTTAAACAAAATTAATTTGACACAAGATTTTGACACTATCGTATCAGCGATGTGGGTCTCGCATACTAGTCGTGCGTGCGTGTGTGTGTGTGAGGCTGACTGGCAACCAGGCTGTCATGGGGTTCGCTCTTCCAGTCCAGCACCATTCCAAAGTTGAAATTGGTCATGAAATATTTTCTACAGTCATTCTCATTCCTTCTTATTCAAAGAAGTGCAGTTGTCGTTACTGGCAAAACCTCACTCTACGCCATTTTGTAGATCTAACAATCAAACAATTGGTAGATGGGAGCATTTAGGAATGATCTCACTACCTTCGCCTCCTTCTATCAACTGGGCAATACTCTAAATGCGGGCGCAGTTGAGTAACGATATTGTTAGCTAACCCAAGCCGAATATTAGTGGGAGGAATAAGAATACCAATGGTCAAACTTTCGTTATCTCATCCTCCGTTCATGTTTTCAAAAGACCATTTTTAGTCAAATTAAATATAACGCATCGTCAGGTTACTGGTAATGAAGGGCAAAGGTCCAATGTGGTTTTTGGGTTAATTGGATTCGATCTCTGGCATATACACCTCCCATAGAATTATAATGGGAAAACACAGTCAGTCCTACATCCATGCTACTGGTGTCTAAACTAGCCATGCCACAGGAGTCATTAGCTTCCATTAATGGGGAGACACTTAAAAATCTTCTCCTCTGAAACCATGATACCCACAGCTTGTAGTCCCATACATAAATACTGCAAGCACTGCCTCTTGGGTTCAAATTTACCAAATACTGATGATCACTTCCATCTCGGATACTGGGTCCGAGCTTCCATATGGCATAATGGAGATTTTTTTTTTTAAATCTTCTGTCCACAGCTAATACTTTTAATATGTAGCAAAGTTTAGTGTTTTCTAAACGAATGATCACTATCTCGGGACATTTGCTTTTTTAAACAGAAGAAAAAGACAAATCTTTTCTTAAACAAGGGGAGCGATTAAGACTAATTTAGTCACTTGCTTATAGTGTGCTATTAGTGTTGTAATATATTGACTGTCGGTATCCATCTATCAAGCACCCCCAGTCATGTATATGCCTGGCAAAACGCCGTCATTTTAACCGAAAATAGTAGTAACGCATCATTGAGACCGTTCTTTTGAGCACCAACCCTCAACCCCTCTGTACGCAAATTATATGTTGTCTGAGTGCTTTTGCAGTAACTTCAAGGATCAATCTATTTTTAAATCAAGAAAAAAATCTAAATATGTAGCCTACTTATATGTGTTAGAAACCATCCAAATTGCTTCTCAAGTGAATACAAAAACAACAACAACAACAAGAAAAAACAAACAAAAGACAATACATATACACTACGTGGATATCTAATGCCCTCTAAACTGGGTGAAACGTTAATGAGCCACTTAAAACGCCCCAGTATAACATGATATTCCATGTTATAGTTTTTCTTGTTAAATTTTCAATATCCAATCGATCCAGCAGTAATTTTTTTGCTGAACGTCAACCGCCAATATTTGCTGTGTGTATTGCGTCTCGAAGTGCGTTATGAAACGCGAGCAGCGATTGGTTTATATAAAAATAGAACAATCCGGAAAACCGACGTCAGAGAAGATGACCTCTCACGGGTCAGTGTCAGATCTACCGGCGGACATGGTAAGCGTAGATCGGGTTTTAATCAGATTGTGACTATTTCTTCTCTGTCAGGAAGCATCGGGCAAAACTTTGAAGTTCTGAATGTTTTCATTTCTAATTTGTGAATGGCACAAACTATTAAAAAGGAAATATAAGATATAAGAAGCAAAAACAGTAATATTTTATTTCACATTTTAACTAGTGAGATTCTGTAGTGGAGTCTGCACTTTTTCTAAGATAAAACTTAACAGTAACAAAATTTCATTTCATATGGCACCTACTCAAAATGCTCTGAGGTTCAACCACTGGTTAAATAAGAAAGATAAATATTTGATTTTCTCTCGACTTCGAGGAGTTTAACAGGTAAAAAACCCAATGCACGTTATGCGTTTAAAGAGTGATGTGAGAATTAAAATTAAGAGAATGCCATACAATAGCCAATGGATTCCTACGTTCGTGATTTAATGCAGATACGAGAGCAAAGAATCACACTCTCCATTCTCGCAATGAGGGTGTAGTAGAAGCCGACACGGATGTGTGGAAATCATTTAAGTCATGTATAGTGTGCTAGAAGTTTCATACATGGTAATACATACATGACTGATCAAGACTGTGGTCATATATGATTACAACTTAAATGTTTCCATGATTGAGCCTGCGCGAGATGTGATCTTTCTGTAGAGGGAAATTTGTTGTTATGAATAGATTTAAAAGTGTCCATTAATCCAAAGTCTTGAAAATTAAAGGAATCTTTTATTTTACTTCATAATATGTTAATCCTGATGTTCTATCATCTTTAAATTCTACAAAGTTAAAATCCCCTAAAATTGTAAATTTTTGTTTTTTAATCTTAGATAAATAATTTTTTAAATCCTTAAAAAATCCTAATTTTTCAGTTACATCATTCTGTACTGGAGCATAAACATTTACAATACCCACTGTCTCCTCTGCCTCAATAGATATATGCATTACTCTTTATTTCAGAGATTTAAAGTTTATATCATCTTCTTTGATTTTAAAACCATGTAATCTCCACAAGGATAGTTACTCCACAAAAATTCCTTATTGCATCTTTTGTAGAATTTGTTGATATGAAACTAAAGGACTCTGTTTTTCAATAAAATTTATGGTTTCTGAATTAACTTTATGTTTTTCCTGCAGACAAAGAATATCAAGATCGTTTTGTTTAAATAATTCAATCGATTTGTTTTTCTTACACTCTAACCAATTAATATTTTGTGTAGCTATCTTCATGATGGAAATGTAAGAGAAACTTCTTTATTTTATACATGTATGCAAATCTGGATACTGGTTGCATCATGATGCACCCAGCATGCAGGCTTCACAATTCCCATATATCAAAGGCACACGAGACAGTGGATACACTATAAGTGATGATATAAGAATAAAAAATAAACTTTTGAAAAATGAACAATTGAATGTTAGCAATAATGTAAACATCATTGCTGATAGAAAAAGGTTGTCACTACCCCATAGTATAGGTGACAAACAATTTCCTATATAATAGTACTGTTGCGTTCTTGTAGTTAAAAAGCATAGAGCTTTAATAGAGCTTATAATAAGCATTAAAGTCAACATCAGTATTGCAGGAAGAATGCTGACATCACTCTTAAGAGTGCATGACATGCATCCCTCCGTCAAACGTGATGCACGTTACAGTTAACATTTGAAGCATCATATAATGCATAATAGTAAATGGTAGCATTGATGCAAGCATCAATGCTGGTAGGAAGTGTCTGCTCCTGCTCCTCATAGCAGGCAACAGGCAAAATCCTACTTTAGGGATCTTTGTTAAGTGATAATGTGTGTCGTATCTCCCTGGAGCATGCGACACGCAATTCCACTCAAAAGGGCTGTTATTATGTGGTAAGTCAGAAAACAACAAGATTATAATTTATTTGCTATAGGAATTCTTATTTTGTTTTGTATTTTGCCCATCTGACCAGCAGAGAGGTGTTCTATCACATTTTCCCACAGGAAAAGTAATACCACACCTCTCCCCTCCCAGATAGCAAGAACCTCCAAGATATCCTGGGGGTTATAACCATTCTTTAGCTCATTCCAATGTTGTGACACTGCACCGTCCATAACTAAACTATTAACTTTCCTAAAAAAACTCGTTCCAGAAATCCAATAAATAAAACCCAAGATATCAAAAATTATTCTCCCCATTCCCAATACAAAACATCTATGATTTCGATATTTCGGTAAAGTAAGTTTTAAAGCGTCTCAGAAGACAGGCAACGGCTTAAAGTCTCATCCGAAAGACTGGGGAAGCCGGGAATCGAACAAGTGCGGATCCAGAGGGGGAGACAGGGGGTCCGGACCCCCTGGAAAATCACAAGTTATATGGGTTTTTATAGGGAATAAGCAATT